>JAOANK020769031.1:0-10869 GCA_026257165.2 Telfairia occidentalis | reverse complement strand
GCTTAAGTTATAATTGTTTATATTAAAGAAAAACATCTCAAGTTATATCAATTTATAATCTAAACTTTCAATTTCTTAAAATTGCACCTCAAAATTAGATAATTATTGCAATCTTACCCTTAAATTTGAAAATTTATTGAAATTTTTATCTTCGAATAAATTTTCATTTGAAAGATTATGAACAAATGTATTTTTATATGCGTTTAATAAATTATAAAACATATGTATGATATAAAATGGATAAGATTTTAAAAAAATGACATTAGAACTAAATTTTTGTTGAAATTTTTTAGTTTTACCAAAGTGTTATACAATGGTCAATTTATGCATTGATCAAACTAAATTTTGTACAGTTCTTGATTTTATTGAAATTAGGGAGTTTAGATTTTAAAATTATTTTTTTGTTTAAAGTAGTGAGTGAATTAACGGAAATTTGAATTGACACTTATAATTGCAACACTATTAAATCTAAGGTCCAATTTATTGAAATTGAAAGTTTCGGGTGAAAATTAATAAACTTGACAACTTGAAGAGTAAAATTATTTTTCTTTATACTATTATATAAAGATTAATATTATATATAAATATATATAATTAATAAATTTATTTTAAAAAAACTAGCGAGGCGGGGACGAGGACGGGATAGGGATACCCCTCCCCATACCTGCCCATCCCCGACTAGGGCCTTAGTTAAAATCCCTAGTTTGACCTCCTCACCAATCAAACTGGGGAATCGGTCACGGACAGGCCCATCAAGGATTTTTGCTAGTTTTACTTATGCCGTAATCATATATGATTAAATTTATTTATTATTCTTTATTTTATCTCTTGATTTATGTTTAAAAAAAATTATGTAGATTATTTGGGAGCAATATATGCAGTAAATTGAAAGATTACCAGACTACTGTCGCAATCGTCATTATTTATGAACGACTAGATGCCCACACATGTTTTTTTGTAGTAGGGTGGTACCTTCCAAATCGTGTAATGTCATTTTGGGTGGGTGCAACAAATTCTTGCACAATAGAATACAAATATGCGACTGCACACATATAATTTACAAGGCAGACATGAATGAAATTGAGTTAGTCATTTGGCTTTTGAAATAAAGAGTGGAAAAATCGACATAATGCTATTCTTCCTGGACAAAATATAAACAATGGTGTAATGTTGAGCCTAAATACAATGTAACGTCCTGTGTTATTTTATAATATTTTGATGTTTAATCAATTGTTTGGGCTATTCATTAAATCAGGATTATTTAATTAAGTTTAAACTAAGGGGATTTTATTTTATTTTAGGAAAAGGAAATTCAAATAAAAGGGGTGGCATTTTCGTAAATATGTGGAGTAAAGCTAGGGTTGAGGTTTTGGGAGAGCCCTATAAATATGTAGCCAAGGCCCTAGCCACCAATGCCTCGTTAGAGAATTTTCATAAAATCACTTCCCTTCTTTCCTCTCTTTTCACGCCATTTTCCTCCTCTCTCCCCCAAAGTTTTTCTTCCACTTCCTCACACCCAACTTTTCCACTCCATAGCACCACCTATAGCAGACAGAGACCAGCCATCGGTGGCGATAGTGCTAGAGGCAGTTGGTGGCACAATTTCCTCCTCTTCCCCCAGCTTTTCCTTCCTTTCTTGTCCTTTTCCTCACTCCGATCAAAGGAGTTGTTCTCAAACGACTTCTT
This sequence comes from Telfairia occidentalis, assembly GCA_026257165.2. Taxonomy (NCBI): domain Eukaryota; kingdom Viridiplantae; phylum Streptophyta; class Magnoliopsida; order Cucurbitales; family Cucurbitaceae; genus Telfairia; species Telfairia occidentalis. Next base: position 9,183 of record JAOANK020769031.1, on the reverse strand, counting down.
TGATGCCTCTGCATACTCCTTACGGCATAGGTAAGACAGTAAACTTGTGGATGTTGTATTTCTTGGGTTTTCCCCCTTAGCATTCACTTTTTCCCTCTTTTCGGTCACTAGAAAAGGTGATCTTTTTGCAAACAAAGGGTCAGAAAGGAGTGCGAGGTCAAAATCTACATGTTGGCGGAAGCAGAACAATGACTGAACCGACAGTGGAGTGTCACGCGTGACGGAGGCTCTCTATGATGGCAACGCATGTACCACATGCGCAGAGACTCGAGTTGCATGTGGAGTCGTGTATAGCCTCCGTTTGACCTAATGTCGGTGGCGTTGGACTTTTGGGGTTGAGTAGAGTCATAATTTGATATGTGTTCACCGAAATCGCTATGGCACGTGAGCAACACGTGGCGGGCGGCAACGATGCGTGGGGTGTTTTCTAGCTTGTCATGCCTCCATCGATAGTATTCGCTCCTTAAAAGTCTTAGTTACCTACTTCCATGATATATTAATGATGAATAAAGGGCTAATGAGATATTATGGGTGTGTGTGCCTTAGGTGCTAAAGGAACCATCTATCCGGTCTCTTAGGAATTACTTACTATTTACAGTAGTATAAGGTAGGTGGTCCTACACTTGGATAAACCTTCAGCATGCTCAGATGACTATTTGAATTTTTTGTGGTGTATGTTGTAGTTGTCATACTTATGCTTATGCTTGGTGATAGATAAGTGTGATGTATTGTGATGTTATAATATAATAAGGTTGACACACCTAGACATGTAGTATGTGATGATTATGTATGTCATGATGTGGTGTTGAGCATGTGTGAAGGTGGTAATTTTCTACAGAAGTATAATACCAAGGTTCTCCATGAGATTGTGATTCTCTACATGATATGATATTGAGGTCCTCCATGAGAATGTATTTCTTTTCTCTACATGAATATTATATCGAGGTCCTCCATGAGAATATGTTCTCTGCATAAATATTATATTGAGACCCTCCATGAGATTATTTATTACATGATTATTTTACTTGGGCCATGGTCACCATACTAGTATTCTGCATGAATCACGTGTTCCCATCATTAGTCTTTTATTTAAGTTTTTTTCCTGAACAAGAATTTGTGATGTTTTAAACCAATTATAGAACTTACCATTAGATACTATTATTAGTTGTTTCAAATTGAGATCTCAAATATTTTGAATTATTTAAAATAATTTTTTTTAAGATTTCAGTATTGTTAAACTTGTACAAACCTTACATATGAGCATGCATGCTATTAGGGACCTAGATAGTTCTTATTCGGAAGTCGGGTCTTTATAGGTGGTATCAGAGCCTAACGGTTCTGTAGATTACTTACATCGTAAGCCTTGTGTGTCACCATGGCCATGCAGCAACCACCTCGTCTTCACCAGGTATCCTTTAACCATAAGTATAAGATAGTTTATAGTCTAAGTACATTGTGATGTGCTGGTTGTGTGGATGCATTTGCTTACTTTTCAAATGATGCGTTAATTTGGGTTGATTTGGGTTTGGTTCTTAGGAAATGCCCCCTCGCAGAAGAGGAGTCAGGCGTCGTGGTTGAGGCAGAGGTAGGGGCCGAGTGGCTCTCTGCCGCAGCCCTTGAGGACCAGCTTGTGGAACAACTGCAAGAGAAACAACCCAACCAAATGATGCAGTTCTTCCATAATCATGGGAGTGTCTCGCCTCATGCAAGATACCTAAAAGACTATAAGAAGTATGACTCCCAGGCCTTCAATGGTATGGTGGTCGACCAGACTAAGGCTAAGTTCTGGCTTTCATCAATGAAAACTATTTTTCGATACATGGACTATCCCGAGGAACAAAAGGTCCATCGTTTTTTTGTTGAGAGAAGATGCTTCACTATGATGGGAGTCGACCGAGCGTTCGATCGACGTTACAACGTGATCAGTTACGTGGCTGCAGTTTAAGAAAGTGTTCCTAACATAGTACTTTCCAACTGCAGCACGCTTCGAGAGGCAGTTTGAATTTCTAAACTTGAGACAAGACACCCAGTCTATGGAAGAGTATGAGTGTGAATTCACCCGACTATCACGCTTCGCCTTATAGATGGTGGACACAAATGCTAGAAAGGCTAAGTCGTTCGTGGCGGGTTTTAAGGACAAAGTTCAGGGCATAGTGGCGGCCTGCTGTTTACAGGATTACTCGTCGGCATTGAAGGCAGCCCCCTTAGTTGACTCAAAATCCCCTATGGTGCAGACACTGGTGACACCGAGGGCCAATAGTTCCTAGATCGTTGTGGCATCAGGATCTAGTTTTGGGCAGAAAAGGAAGTATGATGCACCGATGCCCACTCACCCCCAGCACCCCTAGTGCAGCTTTGCTAGACCAAATTAGAATCCTAGCCAAAGGCTATGGGGCCGAACCGAGATTGACCACCGTGTAAGAACTGTGGGAAGCATCACTAGAGACCTTGTGTTATTGGCAGTAAGCTATGCTTTAAATACCACTAGGAGGGCCACATTGCTATAGATTTCCCCAAGAATGCCTCAGGAGGCGCAGTCCATGCTACAAATACAGAGCGAGGGAATCAATAGCAGGGCAAGGTCTTCGCCACTACTCGCTAGGAGGCCGACAACTCCGACACAGTAGTGACAGGTACATTGCCTATCTTAGAACACCATGCTTTGTACTATTTGATTCGAGGTCTTTGCACTCTTTTATTTCTGCGTGTTTTGTAAGAGAGGCTAGGTTAAAGCTCGAACCCTTAAATTTCGTAATGTCAGTATCCACCCCGAAAGGGGTGGCATTAATAGCTAGTGAGCATGTTAGAAATTGTTAGATGTTAGTGTCTGGTCACCTTTTAGTTGTAAACTTAATAGTGCTAGATATGTCAGATTTCGATGTTATCTTTGGGGATAGAATGGTTGGCTGCGAACCAAGTCATCATTGATTGTTTCCATAAGGAGGTGATTTTCAGTCCACCCATAGAGTGGATCTCCAAGTTTAGGGAATCGTAGGTCGGAGCCGTACCGAGGATCATCTATGCACTAAAGGCAGGAAGACTGATCGAGCAAGGGCCCTATAGGCTGCTTGCCAGCGTGGTCGACACCAACTGTGCGAAAAGTTTGGTGGATTCGGTGCTTGTTGTAAGGGAGTTTATGCATGTCTTCCCAAACGACTTCCTAGGGCTACCTTCAGCCCAATTGGTAGATTTCTATATCGAGTTGGAACCAAGAACGACGCCCATCTCCAAAGGGCCTCACAGAATAGGCAGAGCAAAGCTGAAGGAGTTGAAAGCCTAAATTCAAGAACTATGGAAGAAAGGGATCATACGCCTAGTGTTTTGCCTTGGGGAGCTTTAGTGTTGTTTCTCAAAAAGAAGGATGGATCCATGTGATTGTGTATCAATTATTGGGAGTTGAATAAATACCCATTACCGCGTATCTATGACCTTTTTAATCACTTACAAGAAGCGGTCATCTTCTCCAAGATCGATCTGCAGTTAGGATACCAACAGTTGAGGATCAGGGATGAGAATATCTCAAAGACAGCATTCAGATTTAGGTATGGGCATTATAAGTTTGTAGTCATGTCATTTGTGAAGGGATTGAATCCCCAGCGGAAGTGATTGAACGCTAATGCATCCAATTACAAATTTGGAAAGGTTATGCATAAAACCAGAAAATACAGAGAAGAAAATTTACCTTTGAAGAACTCTTCTTCAACTACGTACAATTCCTTGTTCAATGACAAACAGGAACACCACCACTCGGTAAACCTGCTATGCTCTAGGATGAAGCAAGATAGATGGTGGGATCTATATTGGTGAGGGAGCAGAAGAGTTGTGAATCAAAATTTTGGAGAATGAAAATTTCTTCATCTTCTGTTTTTTCATTCTTTGTTCTCAACACAAAATAAAAATGAGAGAAGGGAGAGAGCGTGGGAGGGGAGTTACGTTAACTCCCCCACTACCCACGTAAAATCATTTTTTTTATTTAAAAAATAATAATTAATTAATTATCTTATAATTAATTAAGTATATAATATGCAAATTAATCACGTTAAATGCATATCTCTCTCTTTTAACCTATGGTTTCAATATGAATCATATCCATATTAAATTATTAACCTATAGTATTTATATAAATCTCATCCATATAAACATGAATTGAATCTCATTAAAAAATTTAAATTCTCATATATTATATGGTTTAATTATAAATCATATTTTTAATTACCTATATACTATAATGTATCGATATGCATTATACTATATATGTTCCCTCAAAATAATTTGAACAACTCAAACTATTTCCAAAATATTATTTCTTACATAATTCATAATAAGCTAGCAAGTGGACCTTATGGACCTAGCAATTTGAAGCTCCAATGATACGAGATTGATTAATTAAACTCTTTAATTAATTTAATCAACATTCATTAACTGTCGATCACTCCACTAAAGACCGATAGCTGCACTCTTGGCAATATCTCTGTGTCCATGGATTTAATCAATCAACAGTAAGTTGACCTTTCACAATTGTTCGTAATCACAGGTGGGTCAAATTACCATTTTACCACTATGCTACCTCTAACTCCTTAATTTCCATCGATACCTCTAATCAACAATATAGTCATAGTCCAACTATGAGCTAGATCCCTCTCTGGCCAGTGAGAGGGTGAGGCGCCTCATTGTTCAACTCCTGGTATCAGCTCTTAAGAGAGCAATTCTAAATAAGCGAATTCCAATCTTGTACAGTTGAGTTCCCAGCTCCTTGTTCAAACAAATCCCAAAAAAGGTAGGCTTATTGAGTCAGCATATCCGGCCACTCTCACTTATACTAATCAAAGGATCGCCTTCACAGGGAAGAGTTCTCAATAGACTCAAGATTAAGGTCAAGTCACCTATGATCATCCTAGTAAAGTGTAAGTCTCTTTCAATAACGGTGTTATACTGAGAGACGAATCACTTCGCGGTCTGGTCTTATACATGTCTCACATATATAGAATACCCCCACTCACATGTCTCCACATCAACGTTTAGGATCAAAACGTTTGTGACACTTTACAACACTTGTAACAATCACAAAGTGGGTTGCATCTGTAGTGTAACCTTATCCATATACTACAAACCATTTAGGTTATTCCTTAAACATGATCCACCTGTATGAACCCACATACATGTTTAAGTTTTTCACAAAATAACCTTGGATCTTAGTTTATTGGATTGAGTTTATGCACACAAAGTGTCGAATGAAATAATCCTTATTTTATTAAATAAATAATTTGAATAAATTATAAGACCACGAAGGTTTAAGGAATCAACCCCAAAAATTTGAACTAACAAACGCCCTAGCAATGTTTATGAAACTAATGAACAGAGTGTTCAAGGAATTTTTGGACACCTTTGTTATAGTATTCATCGATGACATCTTGGCATACTCAAAGACAGAAGAGGAACATGAAGAGCATTTTAGGAAGTTACTGACGAGTTTGAGAACTGATAAATTGTACGTTAAATTCACCAAGTGTAAGTTTTGGTTGTAGGGGTATCCTTGTTGGGACACGTGGTGTCCAGAGACAGTGTCTCAGTAGATTCGGTAAAAGTAGAGGCAGTGACCAACTGGTCACGTCTGTTAAATGTCAGTGAGGTGCAAAGTTGACTGGGTTTGGCTAGCTACTACCGACGATTTGTCTAAGACTTTTCTAGCATAGCTTCACCACTGACTCGGTTGACTCAAAAGGGTAATCGGCTTGAGTGGATGGATGAGTGTGAAGCCAGTTTCCAAGAGCTTAAATAGAGGTTGGTCTAGGCGCCAATACTTGTAGTGCCAGAGGGGACAAGAGATTTCGTAGTGTATAGTGATGCCTCCAATAAGGGGTTAGGGTGTGTGTTGATGCAGCACATGAAGGTCATAACTACGCGTCTAGTCAAATGAAGGATTACGAGCACAATTATCCGACACATGACCTGGAACTAGCAGTAATGGTGTTCGCCTTGAAAATATGGAGGCACTACTTATATAGAGAAAAGATTTAAATATTCATGGACCACCAAAGTCTGAAGTATTTCTTTACTCAGAAGAAGCTGAACATGAGATAGTGACAGCGGCTTGAGTTGGTAAGGACTATGATTGTGAAATACTGTATCATCTGGGCAAGCTAATGTAGTAGCCAATGCACTCAACAGGATAAGGTAGCGCATATGGCTGCCTTGATCACCGAGCAAACTCAGATTCATCGCGATTTAGAGGTAATGGAGGCAACAGTGATGGTGGGTGAGGTTGCTGTCCAACTGCCCCAAATGTCGGTTACATCGAGTCTATGCTAGAGAATTATTGATGTGCATCAGGAAGACCTGAACATGATGGAGAGGTTCAGACTGTGGAGGGTAGGACAAGCGAAGGATTTCTCTCTATCGTTGGATTCTAGGCTGTTGTTTAAGGAACGTTTATGCATGCCTCAGAGTGACAAACTTAAGACCGAGTTGTTGACTGATGCCTACAACTTGCCATTTGCGATGCATCCTAGTAGTACAAAGATGTACAAGATTTGAAGCAGATCTATTGGTGGCCTAGCATGAAAAGAGACAACAGCAGAGTTTGTGAGTAAGTGTTTGGTGTGCCAACAGCTGAAGGAACCGAGGCAGAGGTCTACTGCAACCCATGGTTGTACCATAGTGGAAATGAGAGCATGTCTCCATGGATTTCATTACTGGATTCGTAGAACTGCCAAGGGATACATAGTGATTTGGGTAGTTATTGATAGGCTTACCAAGTCAGCGCATTTTGTGCTAGGGAGGTCTACTTACATTGTGGAAAGGTGGGCATGATTATATTTGAAAGAGATTGTCCGGCTACACGGGGTACTTGTCTCCATTGTCTCTAATAGGGATCCTAGTTTCACGTCTACCTTCTATCAAAGCCTGTAGAAGGTAATGGGGACACAGTTGTGTTTCAGTACCGCTTTTCATCCACAGATGGATGGTCACACTAAGCGCCTAAATCAAACCCTAAAGGATCTGTTGAGAGCATGTGCCTTGGACTTTATCGGGAGTTGGATTCCCATCTTCACTTGATGGAGTTCACTTACAACAATAACTATCAGGCGACCATCGGTATGTCTTCATTTAAGGCCCTTTACAAGAAGAACTGCAGATTGCCTTTGTGTTGAGAAGAGGTCGACGAACGTAAGTTGTTAGGATCTGAGTTAGTACAAGCTACGAACATGGTGGCGAAGACTATCAAGGCAAGAATGTTAATAGCTTAGAGCAGACAAAAGAGTTATGCGGACAAGCGGCGGAGAGAATTGAACTTCGCTATTAGCGAACATGTGTTACTACATGTGGCTCCTACGAAGGGGGTCATGAGATTTGGTCGAAAGGGGAAGCTAACCCCACGATTTATTTGGCCATTTGAGATCTTGGAGCGGATTGGCCCTGTGGCCTATCGTTTGGCTGTACCGCCTTCCCGCTCGGCAATGCACAATGTGTTCCACGTTTCTTTGCTGCAGAAGTACATAGCGGACTCATCGTATGTAATAGATTTTGAACCATTACATGTTAGTAAGAGCTTAAGCTATGAGGAGAAACCCGTTCAGATTGTTGCCAGAGAAACGATAGTACTACGTAATCGGGAGATAGCCTTGGTGAAAGTTCTTTGACAGAATCACCAGTTAAAGGAGGCAGCTTAGGAGCTGGAAAAGGAGGTGAAGGCCAAGTACCCCGAACTATTTCAGCAGTAGCAACTTTCGAGGATGAAACGTCTTAAGGTGGGTAAGTTATAATGTCCCGTGTTATTTTATTATATTTTGATGTTTAATCAATTATTTGGGTTATTCGTTGAATAAGGATTATTTAATTAAGTTGAAACTAAGGGGATTTTTTTTGTAGGAAAAGAAAATTAAAATAAAAGGGGTGGCATTTTCATAAATATGTGGAGTAAGGCTAGGGTTGAGGTTTTGGGGAGGCCTATAAATATGTAGCTAAGACCCTAGCCACCAATGCTTCCTTAGAGAATTTTCACAAATTCCCTTCCCTTCCTTCCTCTCTTTTCACGCCATTCTCCCCTTTTCTTCCCCAAAGTCTTTCTCCCACTTCCTCACACTTGACTTCTCCTCTCCACAGCACCACCTACAGCAGGGAGAGAACAACAAGGGGCGGCTCGGTTCCTTCCTCTTCCGTCAGCTTTTCCTCGCTCTCTATTTCCTTTTCTTCACTCCAATCAAGAGAGTTGTTCTCAAATGACTTCCTTGACGCCTGTACGCACTCCCTACAGGACAGATAAGATATCAAACTCATGGTTTTTGTAGTTCATGGATTTCTCCCCTTAGTAATCACTTTTTTCCTCTTTCCAATCACTAGAAAAAGTGATTTTTGCGAAACGAAACGTTGAGAAGAACTGCGAAGTCAAGATCTACATGTTCGCAGAAGCAGAACCACGATTGGACTAGCAGTGGAGCATCACATGCGATAGAGGCTCTCTGTGATGGCAGCGCGTGTATCACACGCACCGAGATCGAGTTGCACGTGGAGGCACGTCTTGCCTCTGTTCAACCTGATTCTAGTAGCGTTGGATTTCTAGGGCTGAGTAGAGTCAGAATCTGGTCCCTGTTCACCCAAATCGCAGCAGCGAGTGAATGAGACGTTACAGGTGGCGGCGACATGTGGGGTATTTTCTAGATAGAAGCGTGTCATGCCTCCCTCGGTAGTATTCGCTCCTTAAAAGTCTTAGTTACCTATTTCCATGATAGATTAATGATGAATAAAGGGCTAATAGGATATTATGGGTGTGTGTGCCTTAGATGCTAAAGGAACTGCCTACCGGGTCTCTTAGAAATTACTTGTTGTTTACGATAGTATAAAGTGGGTGGTCCGACCCTTGGACAAGCCTTCGAGCATGCTCAAATGACTATTTGATTTTTTAGTAGTGTATGTTGTAGCTGTCATACCTATGTTTATGCTTGGTGATAGATAAGTGTAATGTATTGTGATGTTATGATATAATATGGTTAACACACCTGGACATGTAGTATGTGATAATTATGTATGTCATGATGTGGTGTTGAGCATGTGTGAAGTTGGTAATTCTCTGCTGATAAAGATCATGGTGTTCCACTAGTTCCAACAGGATTCAACAAGCATTCATTCTTCATCTACAAACTTGGATAGCTTGGTTCAACCTCAATTCCATGTGTTACATGCTGA
>JAOANK020768930.1:1955-23226 GCA_026257165.2 Telfairia occidentalis | reverse complement strand
TAAATAAATAAATTGTCATCTATACAAGTTACAAAGTACGAGATTCCATGAGACTTAGGACACCATTCCCAACACTGCATCCATAGGCATACCATCCTCAAACTGCTGAATGTGTCACTCCTGCAATTCTGTCTCGAATTCATCTTCAACGAATTCCTCTAGCAATTGCATTGTTGAATATTCCTCAACTTTAGCTGGTGATCGCAATCCATTCCGAAACCGCAAGTGTAAGGGCCAAATTGTAATATAAAACAGCCCTAAGGCCAAATATCGTCCTCTAGGAATCAGGTTATAAATTTTCTTAATTTCCAATCAATTGTTCCAATTTTATCTAGAGATTTGTAAGTTAAATTTAGTGAGAATAAGATAAAAACACTAAGAGGTTGCACGCTTAAAGAAGAAAATTTCAAGATAAGAGAATCCTAGGGTGTTGGGTTCTTTTTAAGCCATGTGGAGACACTATGTAATAGCATTGAGATGTTGTGCTCCATATTTACCAGACTGCCACTGTGTTCTTTTAAAGAAGGAGGAAAATATTTGTAGTAACATTTTGACACTATACATAGCGTCTCGGCGCTACATCGAATTTTCACATTCTGCCTTGCCCAATTCATAGTAGCGTTGAGATGCTAATATTCTAGCACCTCAACCCTAGAGTGGTCTGCCTTCTAATTACTGTTTGGCTGTCTCAACACTGTCCTCTAATGTCGAGACGCTAGCTCTTAGGTTCCTCTTTCATTCTTCTCATGCCTTAGCCAAATTTTTGGATTCTTTTGGCTCATTTTTCATCCCGAACAACCTCAATTGCATCATTTCTCCTAGACTGCTCGGTTCCTATAAAATTTCACAAATAAAAGCATCAAAGTACACTTATAAAACATGAAATCCACAAATTAGAAGCCCTAGAATAGGAATTTTTGTGTGCTATCAGCTGGATATTGCATGGCATCAAATACACTGAACTTTACCCCTTGGTGATGCAGTCTCATGGTCAACTCTTCTTTTTAAACATCAATTAGTGTTCTTCCTGTGGCTAGGAAAGGTCTTCCTAAGATTATGGGCACTTTCTTATCACCTTCATAGTATAGTATGATGAAATCGGTTTAGAATATGGACTTGTCTACCTGCACCAAAATATCTTTAATCTTACCTTCAAGATATGTGATGGACCTATCGGCCAATTGAAGTGTTACCATGGTCAATCTTGCTTCTCCTACTCCTAATTTCTTGTAGATGGATAATAGCATAAGGTTGATACTAGCCCCAAGATCACATAATGCTCTTCCCAGGTTTTTTCCTCCAATCGAAACAGGAATGGTGAATGATCTAGGATTTTTAACCTTCGAAGGTAGCCTATTTTTTCAGGATGGTGCTACACTCTTCAGTCAAAGTTATTGTCTCATATTCTTCTAACCTCTTCTTCTTGATTAGAATGTCCTTAAGGAATTTCACATAGTTTGACATCTGCTCCAAAGCCTCTACCAACGATATGTTTATGTGAAGTTGTTTCAAAACCTCTAAAAATTTCTTAAACTAGACCTCTTGAGTTTTTTGTTTGAGTCTTTGCAGATATAGAGGTGGTGGAGGTTTGAAAGGAATAACAGGAGTGGATCTTTGAGGTTCTACAGGTTTTGTTTTGGGAACTTCCTCTGCTTCATCTCTTTCTCCTACTGTTTCTACAATCCTCGCCTCACTGCACACGCTCTCTTGTTGATCAATAGAATTTTGATTCACACTCTTTTGTTGGGACAAAGAATTTGTTCCAACTAAGGGCTTTCCACTTTTGAGTTCTATTGCTTGCACTTGCTCTTTTTCTTCCCTACTAGGATTTTCAGTGTCAGAAGGAAGTTATCCTTGAGGTCAAGTCTTTAATTCACTTGCCAATTGTCCAATCTAGATCTCTAAATTCCTCAATGAAGCTTGTTGGCTTTGAATAATTGCATCGTTCTTAACCATATACATCTTCAACAGATTCTCTAACGAATTTCCAGAGTTTTGTTGAGGCAACTGCCTAATCTATTGTGGCACAAATTGGTGATTCTGCTACCCAAATTTAAGTGGATAATTTTCTTTATGTTGTACTGGAGCGTCATGATGATTTTAGCTGGACTCAGGAGAAATTGGGATGATTCCTCTACCAGGATTGTAGGTGTTAGAATGAGGATTATTTTTGCTTATTTAACAGACTGATGATGGATTGCTAAAGCAAAACTCATAAGTATGCCCTTCTCTACAGAAAATACATGACTGTGTCATGACTTGATTTACAGCAGCGTTCTGCAGTGTGACATTCCCTTCAGGGTAGGATTTTGATCATGTTTGTCAAGGAAGCGATGTCTGTCCTAATTATTAATGTATCTACTTCTATTCTTCTTCGTGGTCTTCTTCCAGGATTAGTTCTAACGTCATACCATTTAGAATTGTTGGTTGATATTCTTTCCAAAATCTCATATACTTCATTATAAGTTATTGATAGTAAAGTACCATTTGTTGAAGCATCTATCATGCTCTGTGTAGTTGAATATAACCCATTGTAAAATGTCTCAAGTTGAACACAGTAAGGCAAACCATGATGAAGACACTTCCTAAGGAGTTCTTTATATCTTTCCCAAGCATCGCTAAAAGGTTCATTTAGGTACTACCTGAAAAATACAATCTCAACTCTAAGTTTGGCATTTCGAGTATGTGGGAAATACTTGGTTAGAAACCTCTCTACTAAATCATTCCAAGTAATGATGGATGTGGAGCAAAGGTAGTTAACCATGTTTTTGCTCCATCCCTCAAGGAATAAGGAAACAAAGATAATCTCAGAGTATCTTTAGAAACCCTTCTTAATCACAAACGAATCGCTCGCTTACTCCCAGAAAAGTCTTCAAGTGTATATGTAGATCTTCTGTAGGTAAGCCATAAAACTGACCTATTGTCTACAACATTAAAACATGACAGGCTTCATCTCAAATTTTTCTGCCTGAATATTTAGTCTAACTATCCCCAGATTTAATTCATCAAACATAGGGACTTCATAATCTCTAATGACTTTATCCCTATCATTGGCTAAAAGAACAGGGTTTTCAACCTAATCTACTGATCTAATTTACTATTGCATCGCCACTCCAGGTAATTGAACTTCTCCTCTGTTTGGTTGTTGATTCACCTACTCTGCAAGTCCTCTAAGAGGCATAGGTTGCCTTTGTTGATCCATTGATTCACTCTATTTCTTAGCTTTGTTCTCCTTCTCCTGAAAGTCATTTTGATTTCTAGATCAAACTCAACTTCCAAATCAGAATTATTGTTCATACACCAAATGTTTCAATCACAAGAAATTGAATCAGTGTAAATAAAGCTCAAATTCACCAAAAGAATCAAATCTGAATAAGTCAAAATTCAAACTGATCCCAACAACTACTCCAAAAATTTGTTGCTTGTGATGGTGAGGTTTAAAATAGCAATAATAAACACACTAACGATGTGCAAGTGTACACAATTAGCAACAAGTGATGAGTATTTAAATCGTCTCCACAGAGATTAGTGATATATTTTGAACTATTTTGACTTACTTCTTCTAACGAATTCAAAAGTAATAAGAATGAATGATTGGTAATTTTTGTAAATAATGCTAAATTAAATTAAATGATTGAATAAAAAGAATGCTTTTGAAGTTGTAACGATATGAATGAATAGGTTTGGATTAAAGCAATGCTATTTTCTCGAAAACAAAATGCTGAAGCAAAAGAATTGTAGAGTTGAATCACACAACAATAGTCTTGGAATCCTCTCAAATATCTCAATTATTTTAAGTTAACTTCTATTAACATATATGAATTAAACCTGTTGTTTTTGTGCATTAGGTGAGTGATTATCCCTAACCTCCTCACTTAGCAAACTACTAACCTAATCTAGAGGCTAATGTGTTTTAAATGCAACATACCCCTATTTTCTCTCATAACATAGATAAGGTATTCATGCGTGTTTGCCAGACAGACATAAACATTAAGCAATAATGAACACCCTTAAAATAATTCAATTTCACAAGATTTACTTCAAGTACCAATCAATTCAATAACATTGCCCTTAATCCTCACCTAAAAGTGTTTAGTTCATACTACAATATCATAAAGACAACAAACAATTAAATGATACAGTAAATGCATTAATAACAAAGGAACTCTAAAGGAACTGCAAAATTCTGTTGCTCCACGAAAGAAGTTCCAAGAATCGTCTTTTTTGTTGTAGCCTTCAATAAAGTTTCTTCCTTCTGTAAGTTCTTCTCTATGAAAATTTAATAAAGTGCAACAACGACTACGAACAACAACTAAGAGATGAATCTAAGTCTCAAAACAATCGATCCTCTTCGAAGATGACGACCACTTCTATGTATATGTTGTCTATTGTGATTAGGAAGCTTATTAGGTCAAATCGTCCATGTGGTAAGCATCCAATGGCTCATTGAATCCGTAAAAGAAAGATTTATTTTCGTATTTTAAAATTCTATTATTCTCGCGTGGATCCTCTGTGTTCGTTTTGCCCCATAATTACTCACTCAAAATTTTTGCCAGAATAATGCTCCCTCATATATTTGCTGAGAAAATATCCAGAATTAGAAGTAATTAAGCATAAATTCCTTCAATTTCATTCAATTGCTATCATAAATAGAATAATACAACTATATGATAATTCTCAAGAGTTCTAGATGCGAAACAAAAATAATTTAAGCAATTATTTCATAGATCAAAGATAATTACTTCAATAAAGAGATAAATTATAGCCTAAAAGATTTCTAATAACTCTCTTTTGGAGAGTGATCAGCGAGCCTGAGAAATAAAACTTAGTTTTATGAGCATACAAGGTCAAAGCATATGACAAACATCCAAATATATGTAATGAAGCATAATTTAGAGCACACACTTATGTAAAACAGCATATGGAGAAACATGCGAAAGCAATTTCATAGGTGATTGATGAGATACACAGCAGTGAACACACAATCACCCCAAAACAGTAGCAATACTCTCAACTGCAAAAAAAAAAAAAAAAGGGCACGTGTGACATTCAACAAGTGTTGGTGTTCGCGTTCGACAACCAAATTCTGTTGGAGACGTTCAACACATGAAAACTGGTGTAAAGTTCCCTTAAAAGCAAAAAGTTATGTGAAATTTAACTCTAGAGCATTACCAGACTGAAAAACTTTAATCACTTTAGAGAATTGGGTTTCTACCATTTGAAAAAATAGAGGAATGATAGACTGAACATTTGACTTATGGCGCAACAAATAAACCGAAGTAAATAGTGAATGATCATCAACTAAGGTTAGAAAATATGAGTATCCAGAGTAAGTGGATGTGTTAAACGAACCCCATACATAGCAATGTATCAAATCAAAAACAGAATCAGCCATATTATTATTCGAATGGAAAGAAAGGCGCCTCTGATTTTCAAGAGGACAAACATGACAAGCACTATGAGCATCAGAAAAATTCAAACAACCCTTAAAACAATCCAAACGATCAGAGGATGGATGCCCTAAATGATTATGCCAAATAAAGGATGAAACTTTACAACCACAACAGAGATGATCCCACAATCAGTTACAACAGCAAATTCAGATGGAAAAGATAAGAATATAGACCATTAATACAATCTGCCTTTCCAGGCGTCCTGAATAAAGATTTGTACTGAATTAAACATGACGCACTCGAAAATTCAATAGAATATTGTGCATTATGAAGTAGAGCAATGACATGCATCAAATTATAAAAAGAATGTGGAAACAAAGAGAACATCCCTGAGGACTAATTCTGCTAAAACTTGGTATCACCCATAAAATCAATTGTGATCTGAGAATGACTAGGTAAAGTTACACTAGTATTATAAACCCTTCTCATGTTCAGAACTAGATCCCTCTTATAACATACATGACTAGATGCTTCTGAGTCAACTACCCATGTACTATCAGAGGAAAATCGAGATGAACATAAACCAGATGACATCGTACCTATAACGTGAGAGACAAAGGAGACGAATGAATTCCTTCTGTTTTGGCAGCAGTGAGATGCATTTGGAGCATATTCATCAATTGGGTGTATTGGCTTGGATTCAAACTATTGGGTTTTTAGCAAAATATTAGAAGATTGAAAATCTCACATTGGAAAAGATGATTGAAGTGATGTGTTCCAAGCACTATATAAAGAGCTCATGAGCTTTAGTTTATTCATTCTAGTTAGAAATACTTTAAGCTTGGTATACTTGTTCTAGTTAAATTTCTTTCTTGTATTCTCTTATTTGAGAGTGAGGAGAAGGGTGTGAGCAGTAGAAAGCTTTGAGAGTATTTTTTCGTAACTAGGGTCGGGGAGAGAAATTCTATGTAATTGTAACAATTTTTCGCATAGGGAAATATATCTTGAACCTCTTCCATGAGAGACTACCAAATCTTTGAGGTTAGATGTCCATTGTGGTGACTATCTTATTAGCTTTAGTTCTATTCCCCTTGATGATTCAAAAACTGGCTTCATGAGCACTAAGTGTTTTGTAAATAATGGATCCGCTAGGTTCTCTTCAGACCTGAAAAAATCAAGAAGAATTAGTATGGGGAGTTGAAGGGAGTAGAGTTATCGAGTTTGAAGTTGTTAAGTCTTGGAAGTTAATTAGTCTGGGGAGTTATGAAACATGTGTTTGGTGTGAAGAGTTTGTTTAACTTGAGTTGTAAAATGTTTGTTTGGAGTTTAGAGTTGTTTAACTTAGAGTTCTTTAGTATGAGTTTCTGCTGACTGGATTTTTATGTTCATTTTACTGGTATGTACAATTATAGCTACATTTCAACGTTTTTTTCTTTCAAATTTTATTTATTAAACATTTGTTCTTATATATCAATAAAAAATTTTAGATTCTCATTATATTATTTTTTAATACTTTTAAAAATAAAATTAGTTATGACGAAAATTATATATTTTTACTTTTCATTGTTTTTAATGTATAATTTTAAATTTTTATTTAAGTAATGACAAAATCATTTTTTTTTAAATTTTAATTTGATTATCTTAAAAATAAAATACATTCTCTAGGCTATTTTAAATTTACTTTATTAATAATAAAATACTTATATTGGTATTATTTTTATATGACTAAGTTCAAAATGAATATCATTACGTTTATATTTGTTACTATGATTGTGACTAATTTAAAAATTAAACATTTTCTTTAATATAGAATGGAATATTATTTATTTTAATCATTTTATTTTAGTAAGTTCGAAATAGAATACAATTTATCTTTTTTAAAACTTTGTGCAATATTTGATTTTATTAACATTAATGCATTTATGAAGATATTTACATTGTTTTATTGCTTTTTGTTTAAATTAGTGGTGAATTAAGGAAAATTTAATAAATTGTGAAAATTGCAACGTTTATCTAAGTCTAGGGTCCAATTTGATTAAATTAAAAATTTATGATGAAAATTGATATAACTTGACAAGTCTGGAGGTAAAATTTGATATTTTTTTCCATAAATTTAAGTATTTAATTAATTGGATCGAATCGAATGTTGAAATTTAATTATTTAAGTTTGACATTCTTAAATTTGTTTTAAACCAAGACATAATTAAACATACATAAAATTGAATTATAATTCCTATAAGTTTATATTTTTCAATAAAAGAAAATTTTAAATATTCATAATTATAATTGAAAGCAATTATATATATTTATAAAAAAAATTAAAATTGTATTGTAATGTAGAAAAGTTCAATATATATAATTGCTAGTATGGAGAGTAAAGTAATTAATTTGTCTAAAACAATAAAAGCAATTAAATAAAGAAAGTTGAATAAGGAAAAATGAGAAAGAAGAGTAATGAAGGCTAAATAAAACAGTGAGAAGGGGAGAGAAAAAAGATAGAGGGGGTAGGGATGTGGAGTCTACACTAAGACACAGATCAAGAGAGATAGGAATAAAGGGAAGTTATGAATAATAATTTGGGTCGTTGTAAATAAGAGTTGATGGAGTTTCCAACAAAACTCCACCCTCATTGCTCTAAACACAGTGTGAAATTTTGAAGTCCAACTCCCCCAACTTCACTCTCCCAAGTCCTTGTCCCAAATGCTCCCTAAAAAAGTATTTAAAAGATATGTTAACTTTCAATTTGTATTTAATAAATTAAATTTTAAAAGTGTCTAATAGATCCATGAACCTTAAAAGTAACACAAAATAAAAATAAGTTGATTTTATTAAATATTTTTTAAAGTTGATAAAGCTATTAGACTCAACTCTGAAATTTTAAAGACTAAACTTATTGTTTAACCTTAGATATTTGTTAAATACAGTGTAACTCAACTGGTTAAAGATATATTTTTCTGACCAAGAGGTCATGAGTTCGAATCTCTTCACCCTACATATGTGTTGAACTAAAAAAAAAGACCTTAATTATTTGGGATTTAAATGTCTTGAAATATTAAATTTGTGTTTGGATATGGTGAATATATAATTAATTTCTAGAAATTAAATATCTTTATTTATTTTATAAATTTTATTCATGAGAATTCTAGGTATTTATTTAATCAAAATATTAGATAATAAACGAATGTAATCAAAAAATAAATTTGGTATATTCAATATAAAAAAAGGTCTATTAAAATATTAATTTAATTTTAATAAGTTGAGAAAATATATTGATATTACTAATTAATTATTACAAATTAATTAAAATTAATTAGTAATGATTAATTTATGTAACGATATAGAAGTTAGGGAGGGAGTAAGAGGAAAAAGTTATGGAAGAGAGAGAAAGAGGGAGTAATTAAGAGAAATTAAAGTTAGGTTAGCCAATCACAGTAGGGTAAGTGGCGAGAGAGTAAATGATGGTGACTTATTGAAGCCTGAGTTTTATTTTTGTATACAACGTCAAAAATATCAGTGGGAACGATTTTGATCAATGACGCTTTAAAAAAAAAAAAAAAAAACTTAATCACTAAGCTAAACTACAGTTAAGTTGACTTTAAAATAGTCATTTTTTTAAAATTTAAAAATGACATGGCAGAAGTTTATGGGAGGATTCAAACTTACTACCCCTCAAGGTACTAATAAAATTAAAGATGGCTTCACAACTGAATTAAGTTTGAGTTGACAAAAATCCAAAGTTATATAAAAGTAAAAGAATAGTAATAGAGGTTAGGTTTAAATCATATTTTTGTCCCTAAACTATTAAGTTTGTTTCATTTTGGTCTCTAAATTTTCAAAATATTTGTTTTGGTCCTTAAACTTTCAGGTTTGTTTTATTTTAGTCATTAAACTTTCAAAGTATTTGTTTTAATCCCTAAACTTTCAAAACGTAATCATTTTAGTCTTAATCTTTATTTTATTTTTAACAAACTAATGACATATCTTCAAATATATATATTAACATATATTTAAGTTTTATAGGATGAAAATGAGCATTAGACAAATAAATATAAGATAAAAAAATTATATAGCAAGGACTAAAATGACTATATTTTGAAAGCTTAAGATCAAAATGAACATTTTAAAAGTTTAATGATAAGTAAAATGAAACAAATTTGATTTTTCAGAGACCAAAATAGATATTTGTAATTATTTTTATGAACGTGTATATTTATAAATATGCTCATAAATGATGCTGTGAGGTCAGTTTTCCTCTTTTTTCTTTCATGAAAATGAATAGTATGGAGAAGGGAGATTTTAGTTGTTTAGTTTAACTATTTAATAGTTCTTACTAATCATGTATTATTTTTATTCATTAATTTTTTTATATTTTATAATACTTTAAATTAACATTTTTATGTACTGAAAAAAATATTTTTATTACTTTGTATTAATATTAATTAATTAATTGATAACATATTGAGTATTGATTGGTTAAAATTAAAAGGTATTAACACTACTTTATTATATCATATCTCATATTAGATAATTAATAAATAAAATTAGTTTTTCTTTAGTTCAACAATATATATGGGTAGGGAGATTCAAACCCACGACCTTTTGATCAGACATATATATATATCTTAACCAATTGAGTTATGCACAATTTGGTATAGCTGAGTGTTTTTAATAAATTAATAAATAATTGCTATAACACATTAGTTTTTATCTTGACTTATTACTAAATAGTACTTATAGTAGATAATAAATATTTTTATAAAAATTGATCGTGTTTAATTAAAATTTTAAAAAGTGGTAAAAACAATATTATTGACCCGTTAAAAGTGTTTTATTAATTTTTTTAAAAAAATTACTTAAAGTACTCTTTTAACGAAATATTTACCTCATTTTCTTTGAAAAGTGCTTATATATATATATTAAAAGTGTTCCACTCAAAAATAATTTTTTTAGATCACATGTCAAACACACTTATTAATTAAAATATCTAATGAACAAAACCTTTGATACTTAGTTTCAATATTAAAATCCCATGCAATTTAATTTACTTCCAAAGTGTCTAGTATCTATGTTCTAAAAAAAATAATGTGTTTAGTATCTATCTCATAAAATGAACATCTGTAATCCAAACGACTTGTTACAAATTTTCTGGGGAATCCAATCCTTAGAGAAAATTTCGTCTAGAGCTTTCTTGTCAGCTTTCCTCTTTTTTATTTTTCACTAACAAAGACTAAAATTTGAAATTTGAAAATATAAAGAAATGAATATGACGTAAATGAAAAGAATTCAAAGATGGAAAAACCATTTGGCCAAACTTAAATGCCTTGTGTCCTTTAAGTTTACAAAGTAATCAACTGTTCAAAACTAGACAATAAATCTTGCTCCAACACTTATTGTTATATATATATATATAAGGTCTAAACATCCCATTTTTGTCGTTCATTTTTGTCTTTTAAGTATTTTAACCAAAATCTTACCCAGCCAATTCAATAACATAATGATGTGTCCTTAAATTTCAATTTATTAACGGTACTAAAAACATCACATGTGTTTAATTGAATGAATCTGACCATCATAAATTGATCAAAACAAACGCATTTGAAAGAAGTATACCTCTAATAATTTATCCAACTGACAATAAGATACTCCCGTAGGAAAAATGACACAGAAAGCTTCAATAACATAGCATTCCTTCTAATTAAAAAAAAAATGATATATATTAAAGAAGCATATAAAACTAATTTCAAATAAGGTAACTTTTTTCTTATAGGCAAATAACGTAATTTTAATTCAATAGGAGTAACTTTGTATTCCATATGGAGTTGAAAATTATTTGTCTACACAACCGATAATAAGAGGTTCTACTTATTTTAGTAGCTCAAAACGTTGGTGGATAGATAAGTATTGTTTAATTTTAAAAGAAAAAGAAAAAAAAATTTGTGATTTTTGGTTTGTTGAGTCAAAGTGACTCGAAGGTGGTGGCATCTTGGTTGTGAATCCAGCCGAACCTCTCCATAAAAGGGTTAGCCAGAGAGACGGGCGGGTAGGAATGAATGCAATCTTGCCAGGCATTACCGCGGCGACCAGTACCCAAGTCCTTGACCACTTCCCAAAGGCAGCTATTGCATTTAAACCCAGCTCCAAAGCTTATCATCAAAACTCTATCCCCCTTCTTCAGCCTCTTCTTCGCTTCCATGTAACCCAGAACGTACCACAGGCTGCTCGCCGACGTGTTTCCGAATCGGTGAAGAGTCATTCTGGCCGGCTCCAGATCCAACTCCGTTAGCCCCAGGCTCTTTCCAACCCCATCTATCACTGCCTTTCCTCCTGTGTGCAGGCAGAAATGTTCCACTCCTCTTCGGAAGTTGGCTGCCTGTTTCGGCCGCCGTGGCTTCAAGGAGCCCACGGAGGAGATATTGTGTATAATTGTGAGCAGTGTTAGCCGGAATATCTCTGTGATGGGTAGGATTTTTGCGGATATTTCTCTTAGGTTGTCCGTGAATGCTCGGGTTGCTACCCTTGGGAGTGTCTTCCCCAGATGGAAACCTTTTCGAGAAATGGAAGAGTTTTAATTTTGTTAAAATAATCAATAATTATTTTTTTAAAAAAAAACGTGCTAATTTTTCTTTAGAAAAGGAAAAAAAAAAAAAAAGAAAAAAAAAGAAAAAGTGAACTTTTTGTTGTGAAGAGAGGCCCATTGTTTTGGAAGTTAATTATTGTTATTGTTACCTAGGTAGCCTTTGTCATCTTCCTTCTGCAAGCAACAACCATAAGAGTCGTCGTGAGCTCCATGGTGCGTTCTGACGAGACACTTGAGTTTGAACATGGCTTTGTTTCTCAAACCTCTTTTGTTTGTCAAAAGTATGGCGGCCCCTCCGGATCGGAACAAACAATTAGCCAGAACCATGGATCGGTCGTTACCCGAATACCAGTTTGGAGTTAGGGATTCGGAGGTCACAACAATGGCATATGAATTCTTGTAAGACTTGAACACTCGCGTCACAATGTCCAAGGAAATCAGGCTGGCGCTGCACCCCATTCCACTCAGATTGAACACTTTAATATCTTCCTTCATCTTGTACCTGAATACATAAAAAGACGTTCAGTTCAGTTCAGTTCATATATTTTAACTGCTGAACTATGCTAATTAATTAACCTGTTGATGATTCTGGAGGCGAGAGAGGGAGAAGAAGAGAACATCGAGACGTTGACGACAAGGATGTCGATTTGGGAGGGGGAAATGTTGGAGGTGTGGAAGAGCTTTTGGAGGGAGTCGTGGAAGAACTCGTCAACTTCGGAGATGCTGTCGAGGAGAGAGGGGTGTTGTTCTTTGCCGGACAAGATGACTCTTGGGCCGTAAGTTTGCTCTCCAATCCCGGAGCTGACGACGGCTTTGAGAAGGAATTTTAACTCTTCAAGGCCAAGATTTTTGGTGCGTCTCATAAGGTCTCTGCAGAGCTCGGTGCCCAGCATTCTGTCGTCGCTTGGTTTGAAGCATTGGTAGTCCAAAATGTAACATTGTTGGTCCCTCTTCGCATCTAAATGCTTCCATATTTCCACGAGTAAATACAGTAATGGGATGACATATAGTATGGTCAGCGGCTCCATCACAGAGAGAAATAGAGAGAGAGAGATTTTGAGAACTGAAATGGAGCAATGGGTTGAGAAAAACGGAGCGGCTCTTATAAGAAGAGAGACCAGCTAGGTGTAGTGTAACGTGTAAGAATGCAAATTGACAAGTACTTGCATTTTTCCTTTTCTATTTTTTTTTTCTGTTTATTTTTTAGAGTTCTTTTTTTTGTAGGGTTAAAAATAAAATGCATTCAAATGCTTGAAAATCTAGATGTGTGATATTTTTAACCATATTTGTTTTACAATATATGTTTATATGCTTATGCCTTTATATGCATATTAATTATAAGAGAATGTCTAAAGCTGTTTTGCTATTTATTTATTCATTCATTTAAAGTATATGGGGACAAGGATTTAAACTTGCAATCTTTGGGATGTGACTAATATCATAACCAATTGATTGATGGTTACTTTGGTAGCGTGTAAGATATTTTAATAGTTTTATTTATCATGCAAAAAAAAAAAAAATTGAAACAGTACGTATATTGATTTTGTATGACCTGAGGGATTGCATATGACTTCTATATGAAGAAGACATGGTACGTAATATTTGATTTCATATGTTTGTATGCTTTTCAAATTTTCATGAGCATTTTCATCATTGGATTAGATTTTACCAGAGATTCCTGTCATTAAAGAAGAATATGAAAATTTATCACAAGTTATTAATTGAAATTTAAAATAAGTCATGTGAGATGTGACATTATGACATTATGTTTTAATAATTTGGGGTATGAAGTTACATTTACTTTGAAAATTAACTTTTCTTTGGTTAGCTTGGATGGGAAACAGTTTTAAGTAAGGCCATATGTGTAAATTTGAGCATAACTCAATTAATAAGTCAGGTATTATCATCACAAAGGTCGATTGTTCGACCTCCTAACCCTACCTATTGTTAAACACACAAAAAAAAAAAAAAAAGTAAGGCCAAATAATGGGTGATGGGAACGTCTCATCTCGTACAGTTTGCCCTTCACATCATATGGTTTGTTAGGTCGTATGAGGTGCATGGGGATTGATGTTCACAGTTTTGTTCAGAACAATTCGATTTGTCCTTTGGGTTTGCCTAATGACGATGTTTACTGTTTAAGGCAGGCAGACTTGAATTGCAACGACAAACTTTGACTAGATTGGCCAATTTTTACATAACTTGGGTAGGATGTTCCAGATGATCCTATGAAGGTTTTTTTTGCGTGCTATGAACGATATACACATATTTCAACTTTTTTGTTTTATTGAGTTGATGCTTGAACCGTGTTATTGGCAAGATCAAAGCATGGATCGGTTGAGGCTACAAAATGGTATTAGGTTTTTCCTATGGTGGGGGCCTTGGACTTGGGGGTGATCAAATCTAGTAAAACAAGGCATGGATTGATTTTTTTTTTTCAACATGTGGGGTGGGAGATTGATAACTCTCCAAAAGAAAGTTATTAAAAGTCTTGTAGGTTAGATTTTATCTCATTCTTGGAGTAAATTGCATTTGATTTATGGAATATTGCTTGATTTATCTTTGTTTTGCATATAGGACTTTTTGAGACCTTCATATTGTTGCATCATTCTAATTATATCAACATTTGAATGAAATATAAGAAATTTAAGGTTAATTATGGTTGGTTTTAGATATTTTGTTTAGCAGATAAATGATGAAGCATTATTTTAGTCGAATTATTGATTGAGTAATTCTGGAGCAAAACGGACACAGAGAATCTGCGCAAAAATAACATCATTTCAAAATATGGAAACAAATCTTTCTTTTACGGAATTAATCAACCATTGAATGCGAGCTACGTAGACGATTTAACCTAATAGGTTTCCTAACCACAACAGAAAGCCTATAAATAGAAAAAGAGGCCGCCAAAAGAAGGGAGCAATTTCTTTTAGAGTTCGATTACAGTTTAAGCCTTAGTTCGTAGAATTTTCTTCTACCGTTGCTGAAATTCTTGAAATACCCTTCTTGAAGTTTAATTGTCGATTTTCAGTTTTGGGTCCTTTTCTTATGCAAGAATTTCATCTATCACTGCTGCTGCATTTTGAATTTTTGTAGAGCAAAAATTCTCGACGATAGAAACTCCATTGACGGCTAAAGTAGAAAAAAACAATTCTTGCAATAGTTTTCGTGGAGCAACTGATTTCTACAGTTCTTTAGATTTTTCCTTCTTTATAAACTTGTTTACTACTTTCAGTTATTTGTTACTATCTTTTATTTATTTTAGCATGAACTAATCACCTTTGGGTGAGAATTAAGGGAGATATTGTTGAACTGATTTAGGATTTGAAGTAAACTTTGCAGATTAAATTGTTTTAGAAGTATTTTGTATTGTTTAATGTTTATGTCTACCTGGCCAATACGCATACATATCTTCTTCGTGTTTCGGAAAAAAAAATACTAGGAGTAGATTGCTTAAAACACATTAGCCTCTAGATTAGTTTAGCGATTGGCTAAGCGAGGAGGTTAGGGATAATCACTTGTCTAATGCACAAAAACAATTGTTGTATGATTTAACTCATATAGGTTAATGAGAAATAACTTAAAATAATTTGAAGATATGAGAGGATTCTGAGACTATTGTTGAATGATTTAATTCTGCGATTTTTTTGGTTCAGCATTCTGTTTAAGGGAAAATAACATGTTACCTTAATCCGAATCCATTCATTCTCATCGTTACAAATGCATAAGTGTTTTTTTATTCTGCCATTTAATTTAGTCCGACATTAATTGTAAAAATTCACAAAATATTTGTCCTTTGTTAT
The DNA here is from genome assembly GCA_026257165.2 of Telfairia occidentalis. Lineage (NCBI taxonomy): Eukaryota > Viridiplantae > Streptophyta > Magnoliopsida > Cucurbitales > Cucurbitaceae > Telfairia > Telfairia occidentalis. The sequence continues at coordinate 7,453 of JAOANK020768930.1, read as the reverse complement.
TCTTTGAATTCTTAAATTAGAATAGTTCAAAATCTACCCCCAATCTCTGTGAAGGTGATATAAATACTTATCACTTGATCCTGATTGTGTACACTTGCATATCGCTTTGTATGTTTTTATCACTCACAATCACACAATAAGCTTTTGGCATTGTTATCGGGATTAGTTTGAATTTTGACTATTTTGGGTTTGATTCTTTTAGTGAATTAGAGCTTTATTTACATCAATTCAATTTCTTGTGATTGCAACACTTGGTGTATGAATAATAATTTTGATTTTGAAGTCGAGTTTGATCCAGAAATCGAAAGTACCTTACAACGAAGGAGAAGAGAGTTAAGAAATCGAGCATATTTAATGGAGCAACATCCTATACCTCCTAGAGGATCTGTAGAGCAGGTGAATCAAAACCAAACAGTGGAGGAGTCTCATTACCTAGAGTAGTAATGCAACAGTAAATTAGACTAGTAGATCAGGTTGAAAACCCTGTTATTTTAGCCAATGACAGGGAGAGAACCATAAGAGATTATGCAGTCCCCATGTTCGATGAATTAAATCTAGGGATTGTTAGACCAGATATTCAGGCAACCAATTTTGAGATGAAGCATATTATGTTTTAGATGTTGCAAACAGCAGGTCAATTTCATGGATTACTTACAGAGGATCCACACCTACACTTGGAGAATTTCTTGGGAGTAAATGATTCGTTTGTGATCTAGGGAGTTTCTAAAGACGCCCTATGATTATCTTTTGTTCCTGTATTCTTGGAGGGATGAAACAAAAGTATGGTGAACTACCTTTGCTTTAGAATCCATTACCACTTGAAATAAATTGGCAGAGAGATTTCTGACTAAGTATTTCTCACCTACAAGGAATGCAAAGCTTAGAGCAAAGATTATTTCTTTCAAGCCGTAAGTAGATAAACCTTTTACTGATGCTTGGAAAAGGTATAAGAAACTTCTTAGAAAGTGTCTTCATCATGGTTTACCTTATTGTGTTCAACTTGAGATATTTTACAATGGTTTAAATTTAGCTACACAGAGCATGGTATATGCTTCAGCAAATTGTGCTTTACTATCAAGAACTTACAATGAAGCATATGAGATTTTGGAAAGTATATCAACCAATATTTGTCAATGGTATAAGTCGAGAACAAATCCTGGAAGAAGACCATAAGGAGGAACAAAAGTAGATGCACTAACATCCATTAGGGCAGACATCGCTTCTTTGACAATCATGATAAAAATCCTACCCTTAGGAAATGTTACACCGCAGAACACTATTGTGAATCAAGTCACAAAAGAGTCATGTGTTTTCTGTGGAGAAGGGCATACTTATGAGTTTTGCCGCAGCAATCTTGCATCAGTCTGTTACATAAGTAGAAACAATTCACATTCTAACACTTACAATCCTAGGTGGAAGAATCATTCTAATTTCTCTTAGTATCAAGGAGGAAATCATCATTTCTAGCACAACAAAAAGGAAATTATCCACCTAGATTTGGGCAGTAGAATCAGTAATGTGTGCTACAGTAGAATAGGCAGTTGCCCCAACAAAATTCTAACAATTCGTAAGAAAACCTAATGAAGATGTACATGGCTAAAAACGATGTAATTATTCAGAGTCAACAACCTTCATTGAGAAATTTGGAGATCTAGATTAGGCAATTGGCAAGTGAGTTGAAGACTCGACCTCAAGGACAACTTCTAATACTGAAAAATACTAGGAGGGAAGGTAAAAAGCAAGTGCAGGCAGTAGAACTCAGAAGTGGGAAGTCCTTGGCTGGAACATGTTATTTGCCTCAGCAAAATAGTGTAACTCAGAATTCTGCTAATCAGCAAGAGAACTAGAGAGTAAGGCGAGAATTGAAGAAGCAATTTGAGATAGAGAATTGCAGCGAAGTTTCTAGAACGAAACCTGTAGAATTTCAAAGATCCACTCCTATTATTCCTTTCAAACTTCTACCACCTCCATATCCACAGTTAAGCAAAAAACTCAAGAGATCCAGTTTAAAAAATTATTAGAGATACTAAAATAACTTCACTTAAACAAACCGTTGGTAAAAGCTTTGGAGTAGATGCAAAATTATGTGAAATTTCTTAAAAACATTATGCCCAAAAAAGAGAGGATAGAAGAATATGAAACGGTTTCTTTGACTGAATAGTGTAAGCGCAATTCTGAAAAAATAGGTTACCTCTGTAGGTTAAGGATCTTGGATCATTCATTATTCTTATTTCAATTGGAGGGAAGGAATTAGGAAGAACATTATGTGATCTTGGTGCTAGTATCGATATCATGCCATTATCCATCTACAAGAAATTAAGAGTGGGAGAAAAAAGACCTACCACTGTCAGACTTCAATTGGTTGGCAAGTCTATTACATATCCTAAAGATTAGATTGAAGATATTATGGTCGAGGTTGACAAGTTCATATTCTAGTTGATTTCATCATTTTGGACTATAAAGCTGACAAGGACGTGCCTATAATCCTATGAAGACCTTTCTTAGCCACAAGCAGATTACTAATCGATGTTCAAAAAGGAGAATTGTTCATGAGAGTGCATGACCAAGAGGTGAAATTCAATGTGTTCGATGCCATGAGATACCCAGAAGAAGTTGAGGAATGTTCAACAATTCAATTGCTGAAAGAAATTGTTGAAGATGCATTTGAGACAAAATTGCAAGAGCAACATGTTCAATATTTTTGGAATGGTGTACTTATGGATGCAGAATGTGAGAGCAATGAATCTGAGACATCAAACACAGAGGTATGTGAGATTTCATATTATAAAAAAAATATTTGAAACTCTTGATTTGAATGACCGGAAATCTCCACCCATGAAGCCATTTGTTGAAGAACCACCACAGCTAGAATTGAAGTCATTACCATCGCATTTCAAGTATGTTTATCTTGGTGAGAAGGAAACATTATCAATCATTATTGCAACAAATTTATTGCTAGACGATGAAGATTGATTAATTCAATTGCTGAAGCAATACAATAAGGCAATTAGCTGGATTCTAGCAAAAATTCAAGGTATCAATCCATCTTTTTGTATTCATAAGATTAATTTGAAAGATGAAAATTTTAAGTATGTAGAGCAACAGAGAAGGCTAAATCAATAAAAGAAGTTATGAAGAAAGAAGTCATCATATGGTTAGACGCTGAAATTATTTATCCTATTGCAGATAACAATTGGGTAAGTCATGTTTAATGTGTACCCAAGAAAGGAGAAATAACTGTGATCACAAATGAAGGCAGTGAACTTATTCCTACTATGATAGTGACAAGTTGGAGGGTATATATAGATTACAAAAAGTTAAATACAACTACACATAAGGACCACTTCTTTTTACCTTTTATTGACCAGATGTTAGATATAGGCTCGCAAATCAGGCTTACTATTACTTTTTAGATGGTTATTCTAGTTATAACCTAATTAGCATAACCCCAAGTGATCAAGAGAAAATGACATTTACTTTCCCCTTCGGTACATTTGCATTTAGGAGGATGTCCTTCAATCTTTGCAATGCTTCAGCAACTTTATAAAGATGTATGATGGTTATATTTTCTGATATGGTTGAATCAATTATGGAAGTATTTATGGATGATTTCTCAGTCTTCGAGAATACATTCACCACTTGTTTAGATAATTTGAGTAAAGTTCTAAAGAGATGTGAAGAGACAAATTTAGTTTTGAATTGGAAAAAATGCCACTTCATGGTGAAGGAAGGCATTGTTCCAGGCCATAAGATTTCTAAAAAAGGGATGGAAGTGGATAGAGCCAGGATTGAAATTATTGAGAAGATGGAGCCACCAAATTTTGTTAAGGGAATTAGGAGTTTCCTTGGCCATGCAAGTTTTTACCGAAGATTCATCAAGAATTTTTCTGAAATCTCTAAACCTCTTTGCATGTTATTGGAAGCAAATAGATCTTTTGAGTTTGATGCAAATTGTTTAAAATCTTTTCAGGTGTTGAAGAAGGCGTTAATCACTACACCAATCATCCCATCACTAAATCGGAATTTACCCTTTGAGTTGATATGTGATGCAAGCGATTATGTTGTTGGAGCAATGTCAGGACAAAAGCATGACAAGATGATTCATCTGATTTATTACACAGCAAAACCTTAAATGAAGTACAATTGAATTACACAACTACAGAGAATGGGCTTTTAGCAGTAGTTTTTGCATTTGAAAAATTTAGATCATATCTGGTAGGTTCTAAAGTTACTATTTTTACAGATCATGCAACAGGCGAAGAAGGATGCAAAGCCAAGACTTATCAGAATGGTGCTTCTACTGCAAGAGTTTGACCTGAAGATTAAAGATAAGAAAGATTCGAAAAACTATGTTGCAGATCATCTGTCAAGAGTTGAACAAACAAACGGAATGCTATAGCAACCAGAGAAACGAGACTGTTTTCTAGATGAACAATTGTTTACAATAGCTCAAATCACAGATATTTCTAACTATCTAGCTGCTAGTTTATTGCCTCCAAAATTAACGAAGAAACAACTAAAGAGATTTTTTTATGATGTACATTTCTATTTCCAAATGATCCATTTGTCTATAGGCAGTGTGTTGATGGGATCGTAAGAAGATGTGTTTCAGAATCAGAAGTTTCAGTTATACTGGAGCATTGTCAGACAACACTCTATGAAGGACATTTTGTAGGGCAAAGGATTGCAGCTAGAGCATTGAAATTATGATATTTTTAGGCATCAATGTTCATGGACACTTATTCAGCAAGACATGTGATAAGTGCTAAAGAAAAGGAAATCTTGGAGTTAAGGATGAGATGCCACTGACGTTTATTTTGGAGACAGAACTATTTGAAGTAATTGTTACATTTTGCTAGCTGTTGACTATATGTCAAAGTAGGTGGAGGCAATTGCTTGTGCCTAGAATGATGCTAAAACAGTTTCAAAATTCCTTCAAAAGAATATATTTACTCTTTTTGGAACTCAATACACTCTAATGAGCAACGAAGGATCTCATTTTATTAATAGGATCCTAAGTAATTTATTAGCAAAATATGATGTTAAGCATAGAGTGTTCAGCCCTTATCACCTGCAAGCCAATGATCAAGCTGAGGTTTCAAATAGAGAGATTAAAAGAATCCTAGAGAAGGTTGTTAACCCAAATAGGAAGGATTGGTCTTTTAGATTACCAGATGCTCTTTGGGCTATGGAACTTCATTCGAGACACCTTTAGAAATGTCTCCTTATAGGTTAGTCTATGGTAAGGCATGTCATTTGTCTCTGAATTTAGAGCGCAAGGCTTTATGGTCTTTGAAGAATCTGATTTTGACACCACAACTACGGGAGCATTCAGATTTTTCCAATTAAATGAATCGGAGGAGCATCACCATTTTTCCTATGAGAACACAAAAATCTACAAGGAGAAGACCAAGATTTGGAATGATAAGAGAGTGATTCCTAAGTATTTTGAAAAAGGCCAACAAGTGTTGTTGTACAACTCAAGACTTACTTTCCTA
>JAOANK020768622.1:0-10874 GCA_026257165.2 Telfairia occidentalis | reverse complement strand
TCAATTATCTCTGTGGATCGACCTTGTTGCTACACTTCAAGGTGTATACTTGCACCTCATTGGGTAAACAACCAACAATGTTTTCCCGATAGGATTCTCGATTCACCTTCACCTTCTGGCAAAGTTTGTAGAAGGCGGCAGACACACGATTAGATTTCAGCACTGCGTTTCACCCACAGACGGATGGTCAAATAGAATGTTTGAACCAAACCTTAGAGGATATGCTGTGGGCTTGTATTTTGGACTTTACAGGAAGCTGAGACTCACACCTACACCTGATGGAGTTGGCATACAACAACAATTATCAAGCGACTGTAGGGATGTCACCATTCGAAGCACTTTATGGGAAAAAGTGTAAAACAACAGTGTATTGGGACGAAGTGAGAGAACAAAAACTGTTTGGGCCTGATTTATTCAGACCACAAACAAAGCCATAACAAAGATCAGGGCAAGGATGCTGGCAGCACAGAGTAGACAAAAGAGTTATGCATACACAAGGAGGAGAGATCTAGAGTTTGCAACTAGGGAACATGTGTTCTTGCGTGTAGCCGCTACAAAGGGAGTCTTGAGGTTTGGAATGAAAGGGAAGCTTAGCCCACGATTCATTGGGCCATTCGAGATTCTTTAGCGGCTCGGTTCAATAGCATGTCACTTAGCATTACCACCCTCCCTCTCTGCAGTCCATAATGTCTTCCATGTTTTCATGCTACGAAAGTACATAGCAGATTCGTCTCATGTGATTGATTGTGAGCCCCTACATGTCAATGAAAACCTAAGTTATGAAGAGAAGCCAATTTAAATTCTCGCCAGGGAAGTGAAGACCCTTCAGAGCCTCGAGATCACTGCTTATTTGGAGAAACCATCAGCTGGAAGAAGCAACCTGGGAACAAGAATAAGTGATGAAAACTAAGTACCCAGAGTTATTCTAGAATTAACAACTTTCGAGGACGAAAGTTCTTAAGGTGAGTAAGATGTGCGCCCAGTTATTTAATTTTTCCCATTTATGGGGGCTATTTAGAATTAAATGTATTAAATGATTGAGAATTATTTTGGATAATTAAGTTCATTCCTCCTTTTGTTTAAATAAAAAGAATTAGAGAGGTATTAATTTAAGTTTAAATGAGAAAGAGATACGAGATAAATTGAGATAAAATAAAAGGAAAAAGGGAATATGATTTGGGGTGTACCGCTTTAAATAAAACAAGATGGATCATAGCCACACATTTTTTTTGGGAACAAAAACCCTCACCCTCACCAATCACTTTCACCCTCTCTCCTCTCCATCTCCATCTCCAAACACTTTTACTCTCTCTTCCCTCCCTCTCTCCTTCTCGCACGCATAAGACCCACGGTGGATCTTCTCCAACACTCCTCTCTGACACGACGACAATTGATTACGACGACGTCTAGATGGTAGTGATGCAGTAGTGAACGACGACGAACAACACTTTTTTTTCTCTCTCTCTTGTGTTCACCCTCACCAGTGAGCGGTGAGCAGCACAAACGTCGAGGCTCCATTACCAAAATCATTCAATGGTCCATGGTGAGTAGACGATGTGATGTGGCGACGACCAGCTAAATGACAACACCACTGGCGATGATGCGTGCGCGTGAAACCCCTCAAACAGCCAACTTTGACCACGCGTGAGGAGAATTGGGCGAGCTTTTTGGCGCATGACTTGGTCCATTAAATAGATCTGCAATTGAGCTATGCAAAACACGAAGAAAAACACCCTCACCGGCTGTGGCTCGTGGTGTCCGGCGGCGGCTTGTGGGCGATGCTGGACAATGTCTGTCACGTGCTGAACAACGAGCTCAATATAATTCCTTTTCCAAAATCCTAATCAATTGATTGTTAAAGCCAAAAATCGTGATTGTTCTCTAATAATCTTAACTTTTGGGAATTAGTAGTAAAATTGATTGGAAAAAATAAACTGGCCTAGCAAGGGTTACTTTAGGATCTTTTAGAAAATCAAGTAAGTGGTCCACTCATGGAGAAGCCTTCGGGTTAGGATAGATAAATTGTATGTTAATTGCCTTGTAAAAATATCTGACTATGTAATATATGTTGTATGTCGATATTGAGCATGTTTGTATGATTTTATGTTCTTATTGTCTGTGGTAATACTAGATTGAATGCTATGATACGTATAATCATGTTGATTGTTGGATGCATCGACTGATGAATATGTTTGGTGCCTTAGATGTTGTCAGATTTCATGAATGGAACTTGTGTTCATTATGATGAATAAGTTAGTTGGGACCTATGCATAGATTGTTGTGTGTTGCACAAACTGAAATGATAAGTGACAGCCTCCCCAAATTTAGAGGGTCGGTGTTAGGGGGAGGCCCCAACTACACTGATCGAGTGTGATCCATCATCAGATAGTAGTAGGGCTCCTTGAGAAGTCTCACACTAGTACTCTAGAGATGACATTCGAAAGGAAGGGGGTGTGTCATCACTGAGAGGATTTTTAAATGATATGTCATAATGAATTAGATACGAGCGTCGACGGAATAATGAGCTGGCTTCTAGCCTAGACTGAATAATGAATTGGTTAGTAGCCCAGACTGAAAATGCTAGGAATAGGTCTTGCATGAACATTGTATGATTGTGCGTATTTGCATATCCAACCTTGGGTTGGGTTGCTTACTGGGTATGTGTTTCACATACTCAACCTTTTACTTAACTTTTCTTTTTCAAATAGCGCCAAGGGCGTACAGAATGGTTGATGAGGATCAATTGTGGTGAAGTCATGGTCGAGTCACATCATTTTTCGCATCCTTAGTTGATTTATTTTCAATTTTCGATTCAATATTAGATTACTTATTTAGTTATTTTGTATTATCGAACTATTTTTGGGTTTTATCATTCTTATTATTTTTTTCAAGAATTTTCATTGATTTATTATTATTCTTTTTATTAAATTGAAATCTCGATAATTTATATTTAATTATTTTTCTATGATCTTGGCTACTTTAAAATCAATTAAATTTCTAAATGTTAAACTCAAGTCAATTCATCATTTTAAGTATGCATGATTGTGACGATCTTAGGAATTGAGTCTTAGAAAGTCAAGTCGTTACAAATAAGGTCAAAAAACTCTGCACACTTCTACATATATACACGTCTTAATTTTCGTTTAGTAAAAATACTAAAGCTAGCTAAGAGCTTTTCTTGAACCTAGGACCATCATATGGAGAAGCTAGAGAAAAAGTAAACAACTTGAGGAGGATCTATAGAGCTGACTTCAATAATCTTAAAAATAATTAAATTCACAAGAAGCACTAAAACTCCCGAGCTGACTTCAATAATCTAAAAAAAAAACTAGCCACAAAATAACTAAAGCCACTTTTGTCTTTCCATTTGCAAGAATCCGAAAGATAAACAGAGGAATTAAAATCTTTTCTTCCTCTTTCTCTTTCCTTAATTTCTTCAACAACAACAAATATAGTAACAAAAAAGGAAAAATCAGATGAATAAAAAAAGACAAACCTACACTCAAGCTCACAAGGCCTTTCTAACAAAGAGTTGAGGAAAAAAAGGTTCAAGATCTAAAACTTTTACTTTTCACTCATAAATAAACAAACTCAATAAAACTTAGCCTGTATAAGAAGGACTTGAGTACAAAGATTAAAAACAAACAAACAAACCTTTGAAGATTTGCTCCCACTTTTGGAGAAAGTTAAACTATGTGACGAAGGAGTTGGTGTTGCAGGACGAGAGGAGCTCCGATGTGCAAGGGAAAGCAAAGCAGCATTGGAAAAATCTCTCAATGGAATCAAAATTAGGCGAATGAGGAGATTACTAAGTGTTTTCGAAACAAAAACACATAGATTCAAACCAAGAGCCACATTCACCTTCCTTCATTTACTTTCCATTTGACAATCTCAGATTCCCAAAATCACCCACCAACCCCAAAAAAACATCCAACTAGAACCAAGAAAAAGAAAAAAAGCTTCAAAATAAGTAAATAAAGCCCAAAAAGTAGCAATAGAGAAGTGAATACACAAACGTAACCTCAAAGGTGATGCCGGACAGAAGTGACATCAGATAGAGGTGACGCAGTAAGGAAGAGACATAACTTGCGTGACAGTGGCAGAGGGGAGGCATGAGCTGCATGCGTAGTCGAGGGGTGAGAGGCACGCTTAGTGTAAAGTGCAGAGGAAAAGAAAAAAGCCCCAACTCTTTTGTAGTGTTTTACTGAAAAATATTTTTTTTTAATAACATTCATGACTATTTTTGCAGTCATTAAATGTTAGTAATTTTTTATGATTAAAAAACGTCATTAATTGTGAAAATTACATAAACCTCCGTGTTTTCTTCCCAAAAATGTGCCTCCAACCATTTATGACTTTTTTTTTCATCCACTTTTTCTTATTGGTATCATTAAAAGCCAAATAGTTGTTGACATTAATGTTTTCCTTAAATAAAATTACTTTTTCTAATGAACACTTTTGAAAAAATGAACAATTTAAAGTATGTTAATATAGTTTCTTAAGTAATTTTTAGATAATCAAAAGTGTTCTTTGAAAAAATATTAACAAATAAAATGCACGTTAAACAAATTGGATTAATGTAAAAGCTTTTTTTTTTTTAGTTCAACATTTGTGGGGATGGGGGATCGAACTAGTACATGCCTTTATCCACTGAACTATGCTCGGATTTGCATGTAAAAGCTATTTTTGAAGAAACATAAGGGAGATAAATTATCCAAAAATAACTTAAAAGTATTTAATTAAAATTCTTCAAAATATGTAGTAAAAAATAAAAACATATTTCTAACTAATAGCATCGTATTTGAATGACAAAATTTTGTTATCATTTATCCATGTGTAAGCTTCAACACCTTTTTCAATTTATATTTTTTTTGTACAAAGGCATCTACAATATTATAACAATGATTGACTAATTTAACATGTGATTTAATTTATTAACTAAGAATCTAAATTATAAAAGCATTATTTAACTTATATTTCAATAAGCATTTCAATTATAATAACATTGATTAATTATGGCCAATTCTTTATTTGGGTTAAAAAGTATATTTGCTATTTATAATTTCATTGAAGTAATAATTTAGTCTAAGAACTTTGATATACGTAACAATTTAATCCATTTAGTTTAAAATTTATACAATAATTTAATTCTTGAATTTTTTTTATAAATTGATTTAGTTCTTTACTATTAAAAAAAAGCCGCATTAAGGAGACCTAGTTTAATGTGTTAGGAAAACTTTATGATTTCAACAACAGAAATAAGTAGAAAAATAACTGAGAAATTTAAAAGAAAACATTGAACACAAGAATTTACGTGGAAAATTCCAAAACTATACAAACCCCACACCAAAAAAAAAAAAACTTCACTATGCGAAAAATTGTTACAATCAAATCTTTAGAATTTCTCTTCCTGACTCCAATTACAAAAACACTTTCTAAAAGTTTTATACTACCCACACCCTTCTCCCCACTGTCAAACTAATGAATACAAGAAATAAATTTAACTAGAGCTAGTACACCAAGCTTAAAGTATTCTAACTGAGATGATTAAAACTAAAGTCTATGAGCCTCTTATATAGCGCTTTGGAGCTCATCACTTCACATAACCTTTTTGATGTGAGATTTATACTCTTCTAATATTTTTCTAAAAGATCCAACATAATGTGATAGCCACTATAAGAAAATATATATCCGACGAAGAAATATCTACCGACGGACGAATAAACGTCAGAAAGTATCAAATGTCATAAAATATCTATCTCCATGTTATTTATTAATGTCGTCAGAAAGTATCAAATGCGTGGCATTTACATAAAATGACAGGTAATATATTAGTTCTACTGACATTTATAAAACACATTGGGGTAAGTTGTACTTTCACCGGACGTTATAGAAAAACGTTTGGTACTGCTTAAGTAAAAGCCAATGAAAGATCTTCTAATCACACCTTTACTGACGTTTTTAGTCAAACGTTAGTAGAATTCTACTTATCTCGATGGAAACATCGGGGACAATTTAAGCAACGAAAGATCATCTGGCAATACCTATATCGGTGTTTGACTAAAAACATTGATAGAATTCTACTTATCCTCACATTTTAATTAAACGTTGGGGGACAATTTAAGCAACATATTACATCAAGACATCCCATTTATCCTGATGTTGCCTAGTTTTCGTCAGGCGAAGTTGAAGTGACGAAACGTCATTAGGCCATTTCTTTTATCTGACATTTTTTTAAAACGTCGGCTCATACAATCATGATAACCCTCAAGTCCATTAAGTCAAGCCAAGGGCAAAAAGAAATTTTTGAGAAAAGATCAAGAGGCATTCAAAGACAATGCTCGTAGCGCACAGGCCCACGCACACAAGCAACACGTACGCCCAGCTGCATGTACATTGCTAGTGCGCGACTCGCCTTGACACCCATGCCTGCGCTCACGCCCAGTGCTAACCTCACAATTGCCTGCTCGTATGCACATGCTAACCTCACATTCATCTGTGCTGCACCTATGCTACGTTGGAGTGCCTACGCCACACACACGCCCCTGTTGCAGGCCTAGGCGCCCCACCCATCTATATGGAGAACCTAACGAGCACCCCCTGCACACACGTATGCGCCCCCACATGTGTGTCACCTGCAACTTGCCATCCAAGTTCAAGTATTTAAGGAAATAATTTTCTTATTTAGACTTAAGTATTTATGGTATAACTTTAGAAGCTTTAGGGTTTTTATTTTCTTTAAGTTTAGAATTAAAATCTTCGGGATATTATTTTATCTTCTTGAAAAATACTTCTAGAAGCTTGATTGATTTCCTAGGATCTTATTTTATTCCTAGATTTTATTTTCTCTAGTTTAGGAAAAGTATTTGATTTTATCCCTAATTGTTTTGTAACGTTTTCCTTATTTGTTTAGGGAATATTCTATTACTTTTCTAGCATAGGAAAATAGTTAGATCTTATTTCCTTGGTATCTTCAAATTTTTCTTTTATATTTCGACAGACAATAATAATGAATAAAATTTGAAGTTCTTTTCTTAGAGAAAGACTTGTCAATTTGCGTAAGCAATTGAACCGCCCTCCCCCCATTAAGTATTCTCTTGTGCGTTGCTTAGAGGTACTTGCAAAGAAGCATTTAAGCTTTGTTAGTCACCAAACTTGTGGAGTATTTTTTCTTTGGAGTAAATGGGTTTATGAAGTGCGAAAGCATGAAAAACACGAAAGCATTCAAGCTTTCTTGCTCCCTGGTCTTAACCGTATCTTGAAAAGTAAACCGTCCTAACCTTCCTTTGGGTTTATTTGACTAAATTTTGGGTTTTAGTGCCTTTGATTATTAGGGGTTCGCATAACCAAAGAGTTCCTTATATCGAGTCCCACTGAAGTTCTTAGTAAGTTTTCTTGGGTTGAACTTTGGTGCCTGGGTTGTGGAGGCTTGTTTGGCTAACAGCTTGCAAGGACTTTTGCACACATCATTTGGTATCAGAGCTTTGGCTTTAGGTCGGTTATATGTTATTTTTCTGTTTTTATATTTAATAACACCAAAAATTTCATTCTTGTGTTTCAAGTCTTCCATTGTGTTTACTAATCAACTTTCTTGTTTGTGTTTGAGGTTAAACTTACTTCTAAGTCATTACATATTAGTTTATTGCTTAGTCTTACAAGGTAAACTCTTATAAGATATTTTTCCATCTAAACCAAGCAATAAACTCGAGAGGAGAAGCCTTTTGTTCAAACCTCAACCATTGTGAGAAGTCTACAGAATTTTAGAATCTTAATCCAATTTTGATATACTTTTTTCCCTGCTCATAGATTTAAAAATATCGAAATTGAGTATCAAATTAAAGCTTATTTAATTGGCTTTCCAACCATATCTGTTTCGAGTTATTTGAATTTCTGTAAAGAAAGTTATCTTATTTTAAATGCACATTACCCGATCAAACAAAATTGTCGAAAATGAATCTGCGATAGCTTGACTTTGATTGAAGATATCTTGGTGCTCACTAATTCAAAAATAGTCAAATTAGATACCTAACTGTATTTTTTTGAGTTAGCTTTCCAACTATATAGAGCACGTGTGAATCTGAGCTCTTAGGCGAAAGTTATCATCAAAAGAATAAGTATTGTCTGCTATAAAAACTTTCCATATTTGGATTTATCACAAAAACAATTAATTGGGAAATATCTTTGCCAGTTTTTTCAACCTTATTTTGATAAATATTTTTCATTTATGGCATAGTAACTTGCTGATTAAGTGTGCAAATAATTTTCAAAGAAGGATTTTGTCACTAAGGGCCCAAAAAGTGATTTCTCCACCCCTATTGCTGATAATAGAATTTTCAGCAACCACCACTATTCCTTTTGTGTGTAGCCACCCTTACACCTCTCCAAAGCAATTTTCATACCACCCCTTTACTGTTAACCCTCATATCTTTCGTTTGCCACTTATTTCACCCCAATCTCTTACCTATACACCTCACACATTCATCCCAAACTCACCCACATTGTCATGTGAAATTTTGAGTTTATTGTTATTGTGTTGCTTTGCGATATACTTTGCATTGTTAGGTTGTTAGTTTAATTTTCATACACGTTTCTTAGAGTTATTGTGTTGCTTTGCGATATATGTTTATCTCACTCTATTTTGAAGCATCATGTACCTTAAGAAGAAAGGTAAACAACACTACATTAGTTGCAAAATTGGAGGCTTTTGCAATAAAGTCTCTACATTCCATGAGAGCACCAATCTACAAGAGTACGTTCATTTGGAGAAAGAAATTGAAAGCATCTTTGAGAGACATCCTTGTAATGATGACATAATGGTTAGAGTTTTAATTCAATGTCTTAAAGATTATGCGTTAACATGATGGGATTCTTTGTGTATGAATAGGAAAAGGTAACAAGAATATTCAAGAGACTCATGGAGAGAACTCACATCTATAATGAGGAAGTACTTTGTTCCTAAGTCCTTCATCAAGTTGAAAAGCTTGAGACAAAGAAACAATAGTGTAGAGACCTACTTTGATGAGATATGCTACTTGAGGAACTTGACCTTTATGAAGATGATGGGAGACCATTATGAACTAATTCTTCCAAAGACTCAATGGAGAGATCGCCACGGGGATTGCCAAAAGAGAGGAGATTCAACCATGTACTAGCTTGGAAGAAATGTTGTACATTGCCAAAAAGGTTGAAGGAAGGCATCAAAGAAAAGCTTCAAGGTACATTAATCCTAACCTCATCTCTCATGAATTTGCCATGTTTGAAAGGTTAACTTGCCTACTTTAGTTCCAATTGTAGAAAAGAAAGAGCATGATATACTTTATGGAACTATGTATGAATTACCTTGTACTACTTTTAAAAAAGTGTTGCATGACTTTATATCCATTGTTGAGGAAGGAAGTGATAAGAAATTACTTTGTGATTCCATGCATGTTGTCCATAACCCTGTAGGTTGCAAAGTGTTCAATGATCTCATGCCTATTCCTGAAAATAGTGAATTACTTTGTGATAATGATATGATGATATCATTCCTTTACAGTGCAAAGTATTGGATGCATGTATACCTATTGTTGAGAGTAGCATGATTAAGGATAGATCTTGTAATTCTATGCATGTTGATTGTAGTATATTATATAGCCAAGTATCATATGATTATAGTATGTCTACTCTGGTGTCATTCAAGCATGGTGTAAATGTTGATATTTGTGAGTTAAAGAAGTGTGAAGAATGAGAGTGAGATGTGTACTAGTTTGCCTTACAAACTCCCTCTCATTGAATTATTGTATAAAGATCATTACTTTCACACTAACATATTTTGTACTAGTGTTTGTACTTCTATAAGAAATTTTCAGGGAGTTCTCATTCTTAAGGAAGGTCGAACACTAATAGAGATGGCCCATATTGTGCTTCAAGTCAAGAAGAAGCCAAGAAGAATTCTTCCACCATCCTCTCATGATTTTAAAATTGCCCTACAAGGTAAGTATGATATGAGATTTTTGTTATTATTACTAATATGTTTATATTTGGTGTAGGAAAACATAAAGGAGTGGATCTTATGAGAAGAATTAAAGAGAAAGACAAAACAAAAAACTACTACCATAGCCACAAACACAAGGTGTTGTGTTGGGGAAAAAAGATACCAAGGATCAAATGAAGGTTAAGAAGATCAAAGCATAAGATCAAGAAATCTAGTGATTGCATTTACAAACACTTTTGGAGGGAAAAAAGTACTTTAAAAGGACAAACCCAAAGGAGGCCCAAGAGAGCAATATCATCCCTTGATTACAAAATTGCTCTTCAAGATAAACACAACCTTAATTTAGAGTTTCAAATTGCTAACTTACCTTGCTTATGTGTAGGTTCAAGTTTAGATTCGAGGTCAAATCTTCTTCAAGAAGGAGAAGATGATACGATCATGATAACCCTCAAGTCCATCAAGTAAAGCCAGGGACAAAAAGGGATGTTTGAGAAAAGATCTAGAGGCATTCAAAGAGAAGAAAGCTTAAAGAAGAAAGAATTCAGATGTATTTTTTTCCAAGGAAATTTTCCAACAGCGCCTAGGTGCCCAAGCCAGCGCTTGAATGCTCGCAGCTCATAGCCTCACGCATACAAGCAACATGCACGCCCACTCGCACGCACATCGCTAGAGTGCGCCTTGCCTGCATGCCCATGCCTGTGCCCACGCCTAACGCTAACCTCACATTTGGCTACCAGTGTGCACATGCGAACTTCACATTCATCTGCGCCATGTGTAACGACCCGACTTTCTAAGACTCAATTTCCTATAATCGTACAATCATACATGCATAAAACGTTCAAATGACTTGGGTTTAGCATTTAAAATTTTTAAGTAACCATAATTAAATAGAGAAAATAGT
>JAOANK020768524.1:0-10876 GCA_026257165.2 Telfairia occidentalis | reverse complement strand
ATGCAATTTTATTTTTTTTCCACAAAAAAAAAATTGTGGGAAGGATAAAAAAGTTTTTTTTTTTTTAATTTTTAAGTTGAAGTATTAAACTAAAATATATAAAAGTATAAAAATTAAAGTAAAGTAAATATAAAAAGTCACGAGTCATAGCATGTAAGAAACATACATCCAAAATATAAATTACACAAAAGCTTTCCAATTCAAAGATACGTTAGAAATAGTACAAGGACAGAAAAAATTGGATTTAGAAGATTAGGCAGTAACAGAAACGATGATACTATCCTAAAGTAGAATTAGAGGCTCATAAATAATGTCATTGAAGATTCTAGTACTATTGCACTCCAACTAAATATTCTAGAAAAGAGATCCAGAGATATTGAACCACACGATCTATTACACACGTACGTTTATTTTTGGGGACTACCATGAGAGACGATTCTATTATGTTTGATTTCATGTCGGGGACCACATGAATAAGAAGTTACAAGTCAAAATAGAACATGCTAAAATGTTTGATTGAAAAGCAGTTTTAAATACTTTTGATGAAAAAAGAACTTTGGACAGAATTGGTATTGCTATGGGAAAACAATGGCAGAGCAGATGGCATGGGGAATGGCAAAGGAGAAAAAAGTGGATTTAGTGGTGGTGAATCCAATGTTGGTGTTGGGACCATTATTACAAGAAACAATAAATGCAAGCACAGTTCATATAATGAAGTACTTGACAGGGGCAGCCAAGACATATGCAAATGCAGTTCAAGGTTATGTTCATGTTAAGGATGTTGCAAAAGCTCATTTGTTGGTGTTTGAGACTCCCTCGGCCTTTGGTAGATATATTTGTGCTCAAACTATGCTTCATCGTGGAGAATTGGTTCAAATTTTGGCCAACTTGTTTCCTTACTATCCCATTCCTACCAAGTAAGTTTTTTAATTCTCTCTCTATCTCTTTTGGTTCATCTTTCTTTTATTCAGACAATTAATTGGTTATTATTACTTTTAACTTCCAAATTAAAAGTTTTTTAAAATGAAATGTGAGTTTCTTCGTCTTAATTATTTAAAGAGTCTTGTTTTAATTCGTTTAGTGTTTCTTGTTTCTAGTTTTTGAAAAATATGAGTGCGTTTCTTGCATTTCTTATTTTTTAAAAAAATGTTTCGAAAACTGTATACAAATTTTAAAAACAGCAAAATCAAATTTTTTGTATCTTGTTTCCATTTTTTTAAAAAAAACATGAATAAAAGTATTATTTTATTATTTTTGACTTATAAAATGAATAATAAATATAACATAAAATTTTGAATATTTAATTCAAAAAAATAAATTTCATGTAAACTTTTTATTTTTTTTAATTTAAAATTTTAGAGAAAAGAGAAATAGGAATGAGAAAGGAAAAACAAGAAGAAATATGAATGTTACCAAACGAGTCAAAATAACTATCGAAAACTTCGAGGTTGTTGAAAAAAAAATAAAAACATTTATAATTTATTCCTCAAGAACATTTTCATGTAGGCAATTACTTAAATCGTTCTAAACATTTTGATTTCAAGTATTCTGATTCTATATACTTCAATAGCATGTAGACTTTAAACTTGTTAACGTAATGATATAGGATTAAATTTACCATAACTCATCAACTTAAGTTTTTGGGCTAGTTGATAATTTACTTCTCCACATTTATTATATTAAAGAAAATTAAACTCTTATATTTAATTGCTAATTTAACAAAACCAAACATTCTACATCAAAAAGATTAAAATGCCTTGAGAAGATTATTTTAGACTAAAAAAATTGCAATTATAGAAGCCAATATTAATTATTTGTGCATTCATTATATTTGTTTAGCATAATTATTTTTATAATTTAATATCTATATTTAACCAAAAAGGAAGGTGGATCAAATTATAATAACCAAAAGCCTAAAGGGCTAAAATGAAAACTAGAGCTAAATTCCAAGGGTTTCAAAATTATTTCCTAATTAATCTATACATAAAGTGAAATGTTTTAAAGAGTTTCAATTTTCAGGTTTTAGTTGGCCCATAAAAAGTAGGCAAAAGGATGTAGAATTTCTTTTGACTTTGGTCTCATCTGTTTGGTGAAAAAAAAAAAAAAAATACCAAGTACGACTTCTTGGTGCAACTCATCTACCCTGGAAGATAGCACTAAAATTTTCATTTGTAGGTTGGATAGTGACTTTCAAATAAAGAATCTCCCAAAATTCCACAATGATGTCTAATCATATGAACAAAAACAAGTGGAACTTTTTTTTTTTTTTTTAATTTTTTGTTCATGTTGTGTTAATTTAATTAGTTATTGAATATACTCGTAGAGATTTTAATTTTAAGCATTTTTTATGGTGATCTAAAACAAGGAAAAAAAAACTGTCATATATATATATATATATATATATATATATATTTGACTCTTTTTTATGAATAATTTGAAATTATGTTTTATATGAAATGGTAGGTGCTCTGACGAGGTGAACACTAAGAAAAAACCCTATAAGTATAGTGTGAAAAAGCTCAAGGACTTGGGCATGGAAGAGTTCATACCTGTGAAGCAATGCATATATGAAACTGTGAAGAGCCTTCAAGAGAAAGGTCATCTTCCACTTCCAAATCCATTCTGATCATCAAACATTACAATTGGAAGTCCACCAACCTTCACTATAAAACCAATAAACTTATATATAGATATAATCCTAGAGAAAAGGTAAAGAGAGAGAGGGAATATATGTATATATATATGCACAAATATTATGCCAATCTAGCTAATTAGTATGTAGATCTGAAATTCCAATATGATATACTTATGTATTTAGTTTAAAATCTATCTCGGGATAGACACATGTATATAAGTTTCAATCTTATATGTTTTTGTTTTCAACTTTTATGTCATCAATCTAAGCATAACTTAGTAGATAAAGTATTTCTGCTACCATCACAAAAGTCGATAGTTTGATTCTTTAATTTTGCATTGTTTAAAATTAAAAAAAACAGAATGCTAGTAGATATTTTGTTCATTGAACTATATATGCTCAGATTGGGCAGATTGCCTTCAATGTTTATATACATGTTTAATGTTTGTTTCTCAACTTTGTATAGAAATATATATATTTGGTTCTTGCTATTAATGAAGTTTATGGTAGTCTGTTAAATAAAAACTTTATGTGCCATGAACCAACTTGGGTTTAAGTATATAAGTAGTCTATTGAATCTGGCATGAAATTTGGAAACAAATGGTGTACAATTTGTGTCGAATGTTGTTGATACATGTTTTTTTGGTCAACAGTGAATATGTTTGAAGTATGGAAGATCAACCAAACAGAACCTACAAAAGAAAGGAAAAAGGTTCCAATGCCTAAGTTAGAATTGGGTCTTAATTTATCGATAAAATAGGGTTTGAGTAGCTTACCTTTTCTAAAGGTGCTCAGTCTTATTTATATTAATCTCTTAGTTCTCTTTTTGTTTGGAATCCTTTCTCCTAGCGGAATAAAGACCTTCATATAGTGCTTGATCCTCGTTTTGTGTCCGAAATCTCATAGTATTGGGCTCGGTAGGCTAGGCTCTGCCTAGCCAAGCCCTCATATGCTTTTGTGGGTTGGGTTCGGCCGAGGTCCAGCCCTTTCTTGGGCTGGACTCGGTCTGAGTTGAGCCCTCCTCTGCTCTTGTGGGCTAGGCTCAGCCTAGGTCGAGCCCTCCCCAGATCTTGTTGGCTGAGCTTGGCCTGGATCAAGTCCCTTCGCCCCTTCTTTTCGTAGACTGCCCAAGCCTCTTTCATTGAGTTGAGCTCAAATTGGATCTTGCCCTTCGAAAAAAACAGATCCTATCCACTTAGGCTGGACTTCTCTCGATTCCAAAAAATTGGTTACAAGCTCCGTCCTTATTGGACTAAGTCTCCTCTAAATCCTCTGCCTTTTAGTATTATTTTTCAATCCATATAAAAAATGCTATGTGAAAAATTCTGGTAGTGAGGACCAGAATAAATTTATGTAAGGTTATAGGATTGAGAAGCTTAGGTTAGAAACATTGAAGTTAGAACTCACTTTTCGTACCTGATCATGACCCTAACACTTTCTTATTTTCTGAAGATTGTTGGGAGAGTATGTATATGTGTTTGGATTGTCAAGAAATATGGATTCTGAAATCCAATTCTTAACATAAAATTATTCCGATTTTTCTTAAATGGTTAATGTGCGTAAGCGTGGCGCTAGTAATTTGATAATAATTTTGTACCAAGAAACCTAATAGTTTTTTTTTTTTTTAACAAAAGTAAGTATTCAGTCACTTAATTTATTTATTTTTTTTAAAAATTAAGAATATAAGCTAAAATTTAAAATTTTGAGAAAATGTGAAATATTTATTGGCTCCGTTTACATATGGTAAAAGGAGTTTTTTATTTTATTTTTTTAATCTTTTGTTTCGATATAATTAAGTTGTCTAGAAAACAACTTCTTACTTTAGTTTTTCACCTTTTAAAAACTTTGAACTCTTATCTTATTTTTATAAAAGAAAAAAAAAACCAAAAACGAAACAAAAAATTGAAAACTTCTCCTTTTAGTTTTTAAAACTCTCTAATAGATTACCACATACGTATGTGTGTATGTGTGTATATAGTAAACAAACATGATATTCTTCCAAAAATATATAAAATGAAAAATAAAATCATTATTAAATTTAGCTACATTTAAAAAAAATTAAAAACTATATATTATACAAAGAAAAGAGCTATATTAATGCAAACGGAGTTTACTCCTCCAAAAAGAAAGAAAAAAAGTAAATAATTAACAAACCATCTCTAAATTACTCTAATTTATATTATTTCTTAACTTATTTTTATAAGTCAAATGGAATTCTTTAAAGTGAGATAAAAAAAAGAGTATTTGAATAGAAGAATCAATTCATTAACGAGTCTAAGGATATTGAACATTAATCAAAATTTTCGGATATCATAAACTCTACTTTCATTGCAATTTCATTCATCCCTATGAACTATCTATAAATAGTATTTCTTAGTTTAAAAGAAATTATAAAATATATAATTTAAAATGAGTAAAAAACGCACCATCCAGTCCATCTAATATGCAATCATCTTTATGTCATATTCACATCACTAAACAATCTCTCTTTTTCCCCTTGTGTGTTTGAAAGTCGTCTATATAAACTAACAAAAATGTCAAAATATTATTAAAAAATTTATCACAATTGGTTTATATATATATATATAGGGTGGCGAATAAAATGATCTGTAGGTTGAATATATATTCAAGCAAAATAAAAATGAGAGATTTTTTTAATTTGATTCCTAATCTTTTAAAATTTTCAATTATTTCACATTTAGTATGTATAAATCTATTTTAACCAACTTTTTGCATATAATATTCTAAAGCATATGAATCAAAATATGATTGTGACATTAAAATATGAGTTATTTGTGAGTAGATGTATCCATTTCATGATTTAAAAAGTTTATGCACATGAAACATTTCAACCCACATGAAAATTCGCCCCATATAAAACAATAAATGAATATTGTAATTCATGTGTTCTATTCACTTGACCCAAATTTCTTATTTTAAACTCAATTATAACCTGAATAAAGAAAAATATAAGAAGTCAAACCTGAACATAATTCAACTGGTTAAGACATATATCCTGACCAAAAAATTGTGAATTCGATATCCCACATGTGTTGAACTCAAATATATATGAAAACATTATGACATATGAAAACATTATGAAAATTATGAAAATTTAAGCCAAATTTTAAAAATAAATAAAAATAGTCTTTAAAAACTTATTTTTGTTTTGAAATTTGACTAAGAATACAAAAATATATTTGCAAGAACAATAAAAAAACATGCCATAAAAATTGAGGAGAAATAAACATAATTTTTAAACATGGAAAACAAAAAATGGAATGGTTATCCATGTAGCCAAAATGTTCACTTTTTTCCTTTTTATTTTGCTTAGTTTTTTCAATTATCAAAATTCACCTCCTTTCCATCTTTCCATGGATTCAAAACTCCATTTTCCCAGGTTTCTAGGACACTTTTTACCCTTGGTCTCTCTAAATCTCTCCTAATTTCTTTTTTTTTTTCCTTTTCATTTTTCTAGGACTCTTTCCACCCTGGTGGATCTAGAAATTTATGTCATAAGGGACACAAATTGCTGATTATAGTTTTAGATGAATTAATATAAAACATTTAAATTAGGTAATATTAAAAACTATTTTGTATTATTAAACTAAAATAAACCATTTTGAATAATTACAATTTTTGGTTTTACATTTTTTGACATGTTGTTGAAAAGTTGAGATATCAAGAGAAATATGTAGATATATGGAAATAAAAAAGTATAGAAAGATAAAGATAAATTTTTTTAAAAGAGAAAACTTAAAAGTGAGAAAAAGATTTAGATGAATAATGGTTATGGAGTGAGAGATATATTAGATAAAGAATATTAATAAGATAGAGAAATTAGAAATGTTCGAGAGAGAATAAGAGAAATTTTAGAGAAAAAAAGTTGAAACCATAAGATTTTTTGGAAAGAGAAAGACAGTTAAGAAGATTTAGAGAGAGAAAGATTTTAGACAAATAAAAAATTAAAAATATATTTATTAGCTAGAGTTTTAATAAATTAGGTACAGAAAAAAAAATGAATGGAAAATATTTAAAGAAAAATAGGTGTTTGAAGAAAAAAAAATTAAGAGAGAAAAGTTTAAAAAATAAAAAAAAAATAGGGAGAGAAAAAAAATGAGAGAGATGTATTGGAAAAGAAAGAGAGATTGAAAAAAATTATAGAGAAAATTTTAAAAAGAGAAAAAAATTAAAGGAAGAGATTTGTTTGAGAGAAATATATTAAAAGGAAAAAATTTGTATCAAAGTAAAATAAAGATTTTAATATATATATATTTTAAATTTATTTATAATTTTAAAAAAAGATTTTGTAAATATAAAATTAAAAAAAAGGAATATAATTTTGAAAAAATAAAATATAAAAGGAATCATAACCGCACTTAGATTACCAAAGAATCAAACTCGAGTTCTAAAATGTACAAGGGAATGAGCATCACTAGTCGGCCCCAGGACCAAAAGAAGAAAACAAATCGAAGGGGGCATGTGCCCCTCGACCATACGTGGATCTACCCTTGCTTTCCACTTAAATTTTTGTGTCAAATGACCTTCTTAATTAGTTGGTTTTCATAAATAGAGAGAGTATGTATCTAAATTATTATGTGTTAAATGGCTTTGGTTAGTGAACTTTGTTGGTCATCTTTTCGGTAGTTTCATTTTGAGAGTAAGCATGTAGTTTAGATATTAGGTAAATAATAAAGGATAAAATTATGCAAAAAAATTTTCTTTCACATCCACACTTTTATATATATTATAGATAGATTAAGATCATAAAACGTACTCTAAATTGTCAAACAACGAAGCATAATTCATTTGATTAAAACATATCTCTCTGACTAAAAAATCGTGAGTTTAAATCCTCACTCTCACATATTGTTGAACTAAAAAAAGCAATTGGGATTCATATTTTTCAACTTAAACAAAATATCACATAATTAATGAAAATTCTATCAACCACATCTATAAATACTTTCAAAAATTCAATTTGTGTTCTCCCACTGAAAATCTATATACAAGACAAAAACAAGAATAAAAGTTATAAAAAACTAAACTAACATAGAGCTTAAATCTCAGAGTAGAAAGGTTAATATGTAAAAAAAAAAAACAAAAAAAAAACTAAACAAACAATTAAGTTAATATAAATTAATTTTATGATACATAGATATATATAATGGAGATGAAATTTAAAAAGAAAGAAGACTTAAAATCAACCATATTGTTTATCGAGGCTGCAAAAATTGACTCCTTTCCCTTTTTAATGTATGACTTCACCAAAATGCATTTGGATTTTATCTAAATTTGTCATGTACTACAACAGCTACTCGGCTGTCGCCTTTGTCAAACGAAGATCGCAGATCCTTGAAAATTCCCTCCTTTCTTACACAAACCAATCGCACGTTGAGTTGAAAATTAAAATTATCACGACTTTTCAGTTTTTGTTTTCTGTTAGATATAGTATCATATTAACTTTTTTTAGTGTGCTTTATAATATATTTGAGTTTGATTTTATTTGAATAACAAGTTTTAATTTAAAAATACATATTTATTTTATACTGTGTAAATACTTTTAATTATTTTTTATTTTAAATCTTGTTTCGATACCCGTGCTTCTAAAACTATTTTTTATTTTGATTTCTATTTTTTAAAAATATTTATTTTACACCGTGAACTTTTAAATTTTTAATTGTTCGATCTATAAATTTTTACAATATTTATTTCAGTTTTTAGATTAAAAAAAGAAAATCATTTTGATTTTAACATTGTACCTGAGTATATGTATTAATTTATTGATGTGCTCATGTAGTTGAGTCATAAAATAGCAAACATAAATGCCATTAGTGTTTAAAGTTTTAGAGACTGAAATTGATATTTTGAAAACTTAGGAATAAAAATGATTATTTAAGAAATAACTTTCAAGAATTAAAATAGACGTTATATAATTTAACATAAAGTAGACGAAAATACATGTAATTGCAAAAATAGACCCTAGCATGGCCAATCAGACGAAATTGAATCAATTATTTATATTATTTCAAGTTTTAACATATCTTAATAACGAAGAATACGTAATATTGTCACTAAAAAAATAATCTAACAAGTGGTAGAACAAAGATAGCAATATCTAAATGAAATACCAGATTACAAAAATAGAAAAATAAGAAAATTAAAAATTGGCAATAAACAAATCGTTAGAGTAAAAAGAGCATGAACAATATATATATCATAGTGAGGAGGTAGAGTAGCGGGAGGAACCACCAGTACCACAAAGAGTTTGTGATCAACAACTGCCTCGAAATCGTAAACATTAAAAACTTTATTTTGTAATTTGAGATATTTAAATATATTTCTTTTATATTATTATAATATACATTATTTTACAAACACTTAGTATAGTTAATATAATATAAATTATATTCAAAAAGTTTATATTAAAAATTAATTTATAGGTAATTTAAAGATGATCAAACAAAATGTAATTGAATTTTAAAAAAATCAAATAAAAATAAATAATAATTAAAATGGTTAGAAAAGAAAAAAATTAAAAATTAAAGAAAAATAAAATTTAAATATTAAATTGAATTAAAAAAAAGGTTAATAATATTAAATTGAATTATTAAAAAAAAAAAACAGGAGGAGACCGTTGAATCGGACAAACATCGTCTCTTCAAGAGACAATGTTAGAGACAATGTTTGTTCAGTTTGTGAAGATCACTTCAAATGCCACAAGGACCTCGTCTCTTCAAGAGAAAAGGTTAAATTAAAGCTACCATATTTTTGGAATAAGTTTCCAATCTACAATATTTTCAGAATTTGTTTAAAAAATACAATATTAAAATAAAAAATCCCTCCCACGATGGTGGGATCTTTGTTTATTATTCATTTTTTTAGTTTAACAACATGTGGGGGTGGGGGATTCGAATCCATGACCCTTTGGCCAAGGAAATATGCCTTTAACAAATTGAGTTATGGTCGGCTAAAAATAAACTATTCATTTTATTAGTTATGAGATTTAATTATAATTAATTTTAGAATTTCTAAAGTTTCAAATTATTCATAGTTAAATTTATATGTTTTTAAAATGAACATGACTTCTAACCGTGGTGAGTAGAATCCTTGGGTGCCAAATAAGGGGAAAGCAAGCGAGCCTTAAAGACACCTAGTCATGTAGAAATCCTTATTTGAGAGGAGGCTCGGGTGGTCCTTTGTTTGAGGGAAGGATTGTTGGAATTGCATTTAAAGTTCCATATTGGCTAGATAAGAGGAATGTCGGGGCCAATAGGTGCTTAATCCGAATTCCGAATCCTGGTCCAAATCCTAGATCGAGGGCATTATAGATGTTATCAAAGAGGGTCCTTTCCCAGTGGGATGTGGTTCAGGGACGAACCAAGCGGAAGCTGGTGGGCATGTAACACTTAAGTAGAGGAAGGGAACATGAATGAAATGACACGACATTTGAATGAGAGGGATCCTAAGACTATGCAAACATGATTAAGAAAGGCTTAAAAGAATTCATAGTGACTACCTATTCCAACAAGGTGCACCTTTCTTTTTGGTGGTTCAATCATAAGAACTTCAAAGTTAAGCGTGCTTGGCTTGGAGCAATCTTATGTTGGGAAGGACCTGTGTCGATCTGTGGGGATAGTCTTCACTCTCGTAAGTAGCTCAAGTCAAGTTGGTAGTGTGGCCAAGTCGCAGGGAATGCAGGGGAATACTGGGGACAATAGGTATCGAATCCAGATTTCGAATCTTGTGCCAGGGGAGTTATGGTTAAAATATGAAAAGTTATGTTTCTTTTTTTCTATAAATATAAATTAATTTTGTAATTGGTAGCAAAAGTTTTTGCTATATTTGCAAATATAGCAATCTGTTTTAAGAGTTGCAAATATAGCAAAATTTTTTGAAATTGAATTTATATTTTTTCGTTATTCCAATTTTACCCTTTTTATTTATCAATGATATAGATATCGTAAGAAAATTACCTAAATTCAATTTGGCACCTGGCACAGCAGAAACAGGCGCATTGATTAGAAAACGAGGATTGCAATAGCGCATTGTGATTAAAAGTTTTTTTTTATTAAAAAAAATTTAAAACCATACCTTTGGGATGTTACAAAGGCGACAGATCATTGGAGGGACTCCACATGATCTTCTGGGCTATCCTCGTCTACTACGAATCGGTGTGTAGGCAACTTCGAAATAACTAAGAAGAAAACTAATTTTCTTCATTAGTGGCTCTTGGGAAGA
>JAOANK020768321.1:0-10878 GCA_026257165.2 Telfairia occidentalis | reverse complement strand
TTGGTCAAGAGTGGACTCCTAAATCAGTTAGAAGACAACTCTTTACCTCCATGTGAATCATGTCTTGAGGGTAAGATTACCAAAAGATCTTTTACTGGAAAAGGTATTAGAGCCAAAGAACCCTTAGAGCTTATATATTCGGATCTCTGTGGTCCAATGAATGTGAAGGCTCGAGGAGGGTATGAATACTTCGTCAGCTTTATTGACGATTGTTCCAGATATGTATACATTTACCTAATGCATCATAAGTCTGAAACTCTTGAAAAATTCATGGAGTACAAGGCTGAGGTTGAGAATCTATCAGGTAAAACCATTTAGACACTTCAATCAGATCAAGGTGGGGAGTACACGGACTTGAGATGCCAAGACTATTTGATAAAACATGGAATTAAGTCTCAACTCTCTGCACCAGGTATGCCTCAGCAAATGGTGTATTTGAAAGGAGAAACAAAACCTTGTTAGACATGGTTCGATCGATGATGAGTTATGCTCAATTTCCTAGTTCGTTTTGGGGATATGCAATAGAGACTGCAGTATACATTTTGAACAACATTCCCTCAAAAAGTGTTTCGGAAACACCTTATGAGTTATGGAGAGGACGTAATGGTAGTTTACGTCACTTTAGGATCTGGAGATGGCCAACACATGTGTTAGTGCAAAACCCAAAGAAATTGGAACACCGTTTGAAATTGTGTCTATTTGTTGTATATCCCAAAGAGACGAAAGGTGGTCTGTTTTATGATCCTCAAGATAATAAAGTATATGTATCAAAAAATGCTACGTTCTTGGAGGAGGAAGACCACATGAGAGATCATAAACCTCACAGCAAGCTAGTATTAAACTAGATTTCCAATGAAACTACAGAAAAATCAATAAGAGTTGTTGATCAAGCTCGTCCTTCAACAAGAGTTGTTGGTCAATCACATCCTTCTCAAAAGTTGAGAGAGCCTCGAGGTACTGGGAGGGTTATTCATCAGCTCGACCGTTTCATGGGTTTAAGTGAAGCTCAACTTGTCATACCTGATGATGGGATAGAGGATCCATTGTCCTATAAATAGGCAACGAATGATGTGGACCAGGATTAGTGGATTAAAGCCATGGACCTCGAAATTGAGTCTATGTACTTCAATTCAGTCTGGAAACTTGTAGATCAACCAAATGAAGTCTATGTACTTTAATTCAATCTGAAAAAGAGAATGACTTAAAAAGGAAGAAGACAGGAAAGGAAATGAATTGAATTGGATCAACTCAACACCTAACAAATTGAAGTAACAACAATCACGATTCAATTATTCCATTTGATTAAACAAGATTCACCAACCAAACATACTCGTACTCATTTCAAACTAGGTTTATTACGTATTACTTGCTTACCAAGTTAATTTCAAAGTAATCAAGCTCCAAATGAACACCCAGTAACAAAATTCCTAAAATGCTAATCAGTTGAAAGAACCAATGCTTGATTCAAACTTGGACTAAAGTGGCCATCGAAGTGTTATCGTTGGAGTAGTCACTGAACTCCAAATTAAGAAACGTAGGAGGGGGAAAATACCAATATGTGCCAATTAGTCAAACAAGATGCTAATCATCTTTTTCTAAAACACAATATTTGTACCATTATCCTAATTTGAACAAAAGTAAATAAATAAACTCACTATATCAGTATACAAATCCGCAAGACTACATGATTGCGACAAAAAAAAAAAATACACGAAATTCATTAAAGATCTAATTTGTACTAGTGCAAGAAGTCATAAATTTGAAACCTCAAATCAAGACACTATGTAGTAGACCAGGCTGCATGAGTTGAGGTCAAATATTTATTCATTTACGACTAATTCATTTGTTTTCAATAATCTCAAATAAACAAAGAAATATTAAAGATCATAACTATAATATACCAAATTATGCATGAAATCAAAAGTTTATTTAACCAATTTTTCCCTCGAAGATAAAAATGTATCAAATCGTGGATCTACAAAACCTAAAAATGAGACATGTGCAAATCCTTCAACAGGAATTCAGAACACCATAAATTGCAATCTATGATTCTATATCAACCCATAAGATGCATAAGCAAACATGTAATATATGCACATGAAAACAAAAAATTTCAAGCCCTAATTTTTCATAATAACTACAACAAATTCACACCAAACTGCAACAATAAGAAGGTAGAAACGAATTTAAAGAGGGAGGCAAGGAGATTTTTTTTAAGTCAAGAGGGAGATCTGTATTTTCTGGACATAACATGCATCAACGTAGTCCATTATTTCTTAATTCTTCACGTGCTTTCCTAATGAACAGAGCCTTCGACTCGAGCACCAGAAAATTAACCTCATCAATCCCGTAAACTCACAAAACCTAATAAACTATAGAAACTAAAGCTCAGAGATACAAAAATTACTAACCTATCTATAATTTTCCAAGAAAAATGGGATACGAAACCTCTCTCAAATTATTGAACAGCTAGTTAAGGAGTCGCATATCTTCAGGTGTAAAATCTTTGGCTCCCTTAGGAGGGTTGACATCTATCTTCTGCAATTCTTCGATGATCGACGGTGGAGATAACGCCCTTCGACCGGGTGCCACCTGTGCTGTGTTGGCCATGCGATGGGGCAGAAGAGATGACGTTGAGAGAAGAATGAAATCTACGAGGGTTTAGGGGAAAAAAATTGGGAAACTAACATTTATGAACCCTTAAAAATAAAAAAAATTAATTTATGCTCCCCACTTCTGTCAACTTCTGCAAATTTTTTCTCACTTTTCCTTGCACGCGAAAAGTCTACTCTGCCTTTTTTTTTCTACACCCCTAAAACTAATCTATCTCTCTTCCAAAAATTCTTATTTGACACAATCTTTCAAAATCATTTTCCTCTAACCTCTTCTTCATGTCCTTTTGTTACAGATTTCTCCCTCGTACTCCCTCTCTATTTCTCCCTGTTCCCTCTCTGTTAATGAAAAAACAATGAGAAACCATTTTCCCCTGCCCTCTATCTGCTTTTGCATTCCCTTTTTCTCTCGTACTCCATCTATTTTTTGACCTCGGATTGCCTTTTATTTTTAAGCATTTGCACTCGCACTCTTAAGGTAACAAAGAACATCTTGTTTTGTTTCGCTGTGAACATGTGGTTTAAATAATTTTCTATTGTGAAGTAATATGCATTTTACTGTTTTATATTTAAGAATTCATCTGTGGCAGTTAAGACATTAACTATATTTTTTATGTCTGATTTAAATGATTTTTTTAATGGTTGGTTCTTCCCGTTAAAATTGAAAAATGATCGCATTCAGTTTCAAAAATTTGTGTAAGTTCGGTCTTGCTATCGATTGAAATGACTACCGAGTAGGGGAACAAAGAGTCATATCTTCCGATTTTGGTCGGCTAGACAGGTCGGAATATAAATCGAATGAATGTTATCTCCCTTTCGTTTTCAAATTCGGTTGGTGTGTTAGTATCATTCAGTTTCGATTTTTGTCTGTATGTTAAACGAATAAAACGTGAAGTTAGGAAAATATTCATTTTGGACAGAACTCCAGTCGACTAGACCGGTCGATCAGGCGGAATATGCATTGAACAAATATTATCTCCCTTTCGTTTTCAATTTCGATTGGTATGTTAGTGTTATTTCGGTTGGTATGTTAAACAAATATAAAATGGGAAGTTACGAAAATATTCATTTCGGGGTCGATTTGGGCCGATTCTTTGACATTGAATACTGCATTACATAGTCATATATACTGATGTTTTTTTTAAAATCATGATAGGTTAAGGATGGAGGTGGTACGAAAGATCAAGCCGGCAGACTACTTCCATGCAAAATTAACTTGTGTAGCCCATGTACGTCGAACAATACTCAATATCAAATCTAGGTTGACCCCTATCCAAGTAGAAGTATTTCGAAAAACTTGTTTTGGTCCCCTCCTAGATATTGATATTATTATTAATGGTAAGTTAATTCACCATTTATTGTTAAGAGAGGTGAAGGATGGTAGGAAAAGTTTAATTAGTATTGACGTGTTGGGGCTATTGTATCATTCACACAAAAATAATTCAACTTGATCATTGGATTAAAGTATAGAAGTGTACATGTTATGCGTCCACAAACATTCAGTAAAGTTGGAGGGTTGTTGTATGGGGTAGACGTAGTATCATGCAGTGATATGGAGAAAATATTTACAACAATTTAGTTTGAATGTGACGAGGATGCAGTGAAGATTGCATTAATTTACCTCGTTGATATTCTATTGATGGGAAAGGAGATAGGACAGCAAATCGACTACGCAGTTGTAGATATAGTCGATCATTGGGATTCTCTCTGTAACTTTGATTGGAGCACATTGGTTTACAAGAGGACCATAAGAAGTCTTCGAAATGCCTTGAGAGGCGAAGTTGAATCCCACAGAAAGAGACTTAAAGATGAGTCGGCTGGCATTGAGACGTACAGTTTATCTGATATCCTGCATGCCTTTCAGATTATTAGTTTATTAATTGTAGAATTTCTCTCTATAAATATTTTTGTAAGTAATTATTTGTTTTCATATGTTAGATGTGGGCATATGAAACCATTTCAACACTAACTGGACGTGTTGCAAACTTGAAGAATATCGATGACATCCCACAATTATTGCGATGGTCTTGTTCCCATTCTCCCACTTTTGACACCATAGATAACACTGTATTTTCAAATCCTAAGGTAAGTAGTAATTTAGCCAGTACTTTGATTGTATATTTGTTTATTAGATTATATAAATAACTTTTGTTTTGTGTTATATTATGTAGACGAAAATCACTTTGGAACTAGTAGACACGAAATTAGAGATTACATGGACTATGTAATAGAACCACCAGTTTTAGCACACATTGAATCTGTGGGGAATAGTGGTTGTCATGCTGGAAATGACAAGAATCAACATTTAATGGATAAAGAGACCAAGAGAAGAAAACACCTTTAAGAAAACTTAAATGCAATGAAGACGGTGAAAGCTGGACTACAGACGATTGACAATCGATTGGAGACTATTGAAATTGATCTTATGTTAGTTAATGGACAATTGCATCAAATTAATCAGCTGTTACGTATTATGTATAACCTTATTATGCCATTGTTGACCTTAGTTTTTTTAATTTATGTATTTGTTGTATTTAGGATCCGGTGTTTAACAAAGTAGCGACAATTATGTTGTCGCATAAAATGTCTAAGAGTTCCGTACGTAAGGCTGTTTTTAGTGATGTAGGATGTGACGATGATCCTGAGGCTAAGGGGGATGGTCGACGTTGTTGGTTGAAAGGGGGATTAATATACTTGAGAATCTTGATGTGCATGTAGACCTATTAATGGACTTAACCCTAGTACATGAGTCATTGACTAGTGATGTGCACTCCACTGGTCCTTAGGTTCAGATCCTACCGTATGACCCGATGGAAGAGATGCTAACAATTATTCAAACAACGTTTAAGAAATGGTATATGGCACCAAAGAATAACGATGAGCAACAATGGGTTGGGTGTAATCACGTGAAGAAAGATTTCTTCAGACAGTTATTGAAGTCGTCCCATTGATTAGATCTTCACGTATGTGTTATAATGATGATTTTAGTATTAGTTATTTATAGTTCTTTGTAATTTACATTACAAACTAAGAACGGATATTGAATAGGAAATATATATCATGTTTTATCGTACGTACACCAAGCTGGTAAAAAATCTTCACTTTTGTCAGCAAAGTTCACAATTGTGGAGGCCGCATTTGTTGTAAGTATTTAAATAAAATAATGTTTAAATATGCTTATCATATGTGTTTATCCTAATGTCAATCCAAATTTAAAAAATCACCTAATCTCGTCAGATGGCTCATACGCTAGTTTCAAGGATTCGAGAATGGGGTTGTATGATTGGAACCAGGATAGCATTTGGTGAAAATGTTCTCGGTCTGTTTGAGTATTATACAACACCTTAGGTTGAAGTTGATAGGGTGTATAGTTTTGTGAACATTGGCAATGAGCATTTGGCCCTAATGTGCATTGACATTCATCAGCATGAAATAATTGTGTGAGTCAATGTACATGTATTGATAGGACGGTTTACACCACTATGTGTTGTCATACCGTCGCTCCTATTAACTACTGGTGTCCTACCACAAACCTCTTCGATGGATCCATGAACTTTAGTTCGAGCTCCATGTGCTCTAGTAAGTTGTTAGTGGTGATTGTGGTGTCTTCATTTCAAAAAAATTTTAGTATGATGTAACTGAGGCAAGTATGCACACACTAATCCAAGAAAACATGATGAAGTTTAGGAAGAAATTGCAGTATAAATATGGTACTCTAGTACATATAGAAACAATTGAATTGCAATACACCTTGTCTTTTCTTATGTTCTTATTTAACCATAACAAATTTACATGTCAATTAACATTGACATAAGTATTTTGATATGTTTAAAGTAGGGTTTTAACAGAAAGTTCTAGAAAATATAGAAATCAAAGTTCTGGTCAAATTTGACCATTTAAAATATAAATAAATAAGCGAAAACTTTTCATATTCAACTGATTAGCTTTCATGATATTTATTAGCATTTGATATTCTATATTCAAATGTAATACCTACTAATACCTATTAATTTTATTGTATGTAAATTAAGGAAAAATGTGAAAAACATGTAAAATACATTTACTAAAGCATTTTTAAAATTAAGTACTTATTTATTTTTATTCCAAACAAATGTTTATATAAAAAATAGAAACTTTTTTTTAACGTACTACCAAACATTCACTAAGTATAAGTATTGACATAACTTTTTTTCATACTGAATCACATGAAGATTTTAGCAAATTTTTTTTTGGAGATTTTGAAAGGAGAGAAGATTTTAGCAAGAAAATCTGGAAAAGATTCATAAAAATTAGTTGTTTTTTGCGTGAGTGGGAGAAAATATGGTAGGTTTTAAATTTATAATTTTTTTATATATATTTTAAAATTTTCCATATATACTGCGAGGCAAAAATGTATTCTCCAAAGGGCTATTGAGTTCAAGAATTTGGCTTATAGATATTTTGTAATTATGGGAACTACTAGACTTTTATGAAACAAGGATCCTAAAATTGACCTTCTATGTAGTTAACCCTAAGAAATAAGAAACTGAAAACCCGTTTTCAGTTACGTTCTCGGTCTGCTTATCTATGTGAGTTTCGGTCCAAATATCGGCAATTATCAAGGACAAAATGTCTTTTTGAATATTAATGGTTTCCCATTAAGAGGTCCGTTCAAAATGGTTATCGATGTCAAATCTCTGGTTAGTATGCCAGTATGGAACCTGCATTTCCTTTTTTCCCAATAAATTAGAGAAAACGAAAAGAATACAAAACAAGACTAATCATAAATAAAAGAGAAAGAGAAAGATAATATATTTTTCATTCATTAATTTTTTTTGAAATATAAATATTTTTTTTTGGGAGACAAGCAGGCACAAAGATAGGTAGGAAGACAACCAAGCAAGTAGGCAGGCATGACGCTTCATTTCATTAGAGGGTTAACAGTGAAGGCTGCTCTTGAAAAGCCTTGTCTGTTGCCTCTCTCTCAACAAGCTCTTTCTCCCACGTCTCCATGATCAGAAGCTCTTCATGCTCCTTCATAAGGGAGTCCTGCAGAATCTTCTGACGATCTTCTCTAGGCTCTTCAAGCACGTCTGCCATCTTGGAGGCCAGTCGATAGTATTCCATAATACGACATATGGCCGCCAGTTCTTCGTTTTCTTATTCCTTCTGAATCTTGTTGTGTGTCTCTGCACAGTTAGTCAAAACTCGTTCAACATCCTCAAGCATCTTGGTTATTGTAGTTGATGCCATGGTAGATGTGAAGTAAGGAATTTTTTAATGTATGAAGCAAAAGGAATGAAATGAACTGAAGGATAGAGATGGATATTGGAAATGAATATACCACTTTCTTCTTATATATATGTGCAAATGAGTGCCAATAATTAATTGGGCGACCCTTCGCTTTCTCCAAAACCCTCATTATTATCGTTAAGTCTGTGGAAAGTAAATTTTGGGTTCGAATTGTCTCCAACACATCCATTCAAATCGTTGTAGTTAAAGGAGTAGGTATGGTGTATTAAACACCATCGTTTAACATTTGAAGCATTTATTGAAAAGGCTTCTTCCTCAAGTATGTAGCCAATCAGTTAATTTTATTCACATTTATAATTGTCGATAACCCTGTATATCTGTGCCGATAATAATAAATAGCTTATTATTATTTCTAATCTAACATTGTTAATTAAATATTATTAATATAGTCTTCTATAATTAAAAACCTATGTTTCGGTGACCATCCTGGTTACCATTGCCATTGAGATATGTGTCGAAACTAGACTGAGCTGAATAAGAAATAACTTATTATTGTTATTAATTTAACATTATTAGTTAAATATTATTAATATAATATTCTATAATTAAAAACCTTATGTTTCAATGACTATCCTGGTTATCCTTGCTATCGAGATATGTGTCGAAAGTGGACTGAGCCGAATAATAAATAAGTTATTATTGTTATTAATCTAACATTGGTAATTAAATATTATTAATATAGTCTTGAATAATAAAAACCATCTGTTTCAGTGACCATTCTGGTTACCATTGCTATCGAGATATGTGGCGCTAGTGGACCGAGCCAAATAATAAATAACCTATTATTGTTATTAATCTGACATTGGTAATTAAATATTACTAATATAGTCTTCTATAATCAGAAACCCTATGTTTCGGTGACCATCTCGGTTACCATTGCTATCGAGATAACTATCGATAGTGGACCGAGCCGAATCATAAATAATGAATATAATACTTTTTATAAATATTTTTTTGATTTAATATTATTTCGCATTATCATTGCATGAAATTGTTCCCATCAAATCCTTGCGATCACCCCAATAAATGGAGAGTAGTTGTGGGTATTAAACTCCCTCCGAGAATATAAGTTCCTTAAACCATCTTTTCACTACTTTCGAGCGAGATTCAGACCGATAATTAAAGGAGGTATATGAATAGTAGAAGTAATTAATTTTTGGATATGCATGAAATCTTGAAAATAACTTCACTTTATGGAGAGTAGGTTCTGGTGTATTAAACTCCCACCAACATGATTGGTTTGTATCATTGATTACGTTTGGGTACGTCATCTTGTGTAGCTATGTTTCCAGCTCTCTACTTGGATAAATCCCCAAAATGGTAGGCATATTGAGTGCGCGACATAGCTCACTCTCACCCATAAAAATCAAAGGACTGCTCTCATAGACAGGAGCCCATAACTCACTCAAGATTGAGATCAAGTTATTTATGATCATTCTATGAAATGTTAGTCTCTATAATTAACAGTGTTATAACAAGCGAATAATCATTTCGCGGTCCGGCCTTGTACAAACTCTTTGTATAAGATACCCCCACTCACATGTCTCCACATGAACGATTTAGACAAAATCGTTTCTAACAATTAAAGAGTGGGTCGTATTCGCAGTGTTACCAGGATAAGGCACCCAACCTTATCCATATACTACAACCTTTTAGGTTATTACTTGAACAAGATCTCCTTGCATGTCTACTACATACTATTCAAGCTACATTGAATAACCTAGGATCTCAATTCATTGGATTGAGTGAAAACGATGTAAATGTCAAATAAAATACTTCTTATTTCATTAAAGAAATAAATTGTCATAGTTACAAATTACAAACTACGAGGTCCCATGAGATTTAGGGCACCAATCCCAACAATCTCCCACTTGTCCTAAAGCTAGTGGAGTGTACAATACAAATACAATACAATAAACTAGGACATACTTTATACCCCAAAATTCTCCCACTTTCCCTAGTCAAGATGATGCATATCCCGTAGACCTAGACTCTCTAGGTGACCCTCAAACAGTTTAACCATGAGAGCCTTCGTGAACGGATCAACAACATTGTGCTCCAAAGCGATCTTCATGACAATCACATCTCTTCGTTGCACTATCTCTTGAATGGGAAGATACTTGCGCTCTATGTGCTTTCCTCTTTTATGGCTCCGAGGCTCTTTTGAATTTGCCAGAGCACCACAATTATCACAGTATAAGGCGATTGACATTGACATATTTGGAACTATTCTAAGTCTGTCAAGAGCTTCATGAGCCAGACAACTTCTTTAGCAGCTTCACAAGTAGCTACATATTCTGCCTCCATGGTAGAATCAGCAATACATCCTTGCTTGATACTACATCGTACTACAGCTCCTCCATTCAGAGTAAACACTAATCCCGATGTGGATTTTCTTGAATCCTTATCACTTTGGAAATCAGAGGTAATGTATCCTGTAAGGATCAAATCCTTAGCACCATACACAAGCATGTAGTCCCTCGTTCTCCTAAGATACTTGAAGATGGTTTTGACTGTCGTCTAGTGATTTAATCCTGGATTGGATTGATATCTACTGACTATCGCTACTCATAGCAAATGCCTGGCCTTGTACACAACATAGCGTACATTAAGGTACCCACTGTAGATGCATAAGAGATTCGTCTCATTTCCATAACTTCTTCAGGTGTCTTAGGACACTGTTCCTTAGACAATATAATTTCATGCTGAAATGGTAATAAACCTTTCTTGGAATTATGCATCGAATACCTGACAAACATTTTGTTAATATACGATGCCCGAGACAATCTAGCGTTTTGTTCTTACGATCCCTAATGATCTGGATCCCTAGAACAAACTGTACTTCACCCAAATTTTTCATTTGGAATTTAGCAGCTAGCCACTACTTAACATCAGTTAGTAATCCTACATCATTCCCAATGAGTAAGATATCATCCACATACAAAACTAAGAAAACTACTAACTTGTTGATGAT
>JAOANK020768121.1:0-10880 GCA_026257165.2 Telfairia occidentalis | reverse complement strand
TTTCTGGCAGTGGGTGGCTAAGAGCAGTGGGGACCATCAATTCTGGAAGGTAAGTAGGTTGAAGGTTCGTTTTTTTTAGGTTTTCGCTCGGTATCGTGCTAACCCCGTTTTTCCTCATTTTTCCAGCCAAAAAGTTCGTTTTTGGGTGCAACGAAAAGTGGAGAAGGACCCTGAGGACTAGATCTACACACTGGTGAAGACAGGACGTCAATCGGAGCTACAGAGAGCCCTCACGCTCCTGACGAAGGAGCTGGGACCGGAACCATCCGCGCTAACTTTGGGAGGCGCGTGTGGGAGCGTGAGAGCTCGGATTGGAGCGCGGTTGGTGGCGTTGGAACCGTAGTGACTTGTATTTTCAGGATCAGTGGCGCGTGTAGTGTGAATCGGTGGCGCATGTGGAGGCCCGTGTGGTGGCGCGTGTGGCGGCGCGTGGCTGCTTTTTCCTAACTTGTCTAAAGGTGTGTTGAAAGCAGTTCTATATGCCCAAAGAGAGTGTGGTAATCTAAAAGATCAATTGTTCTTATTTGGATTAACAACCTTCTCTAGGATTCCCTTAATCTCTCTATTTGAACCTCAGCTTAACCATTGGCTTGTGGGTGATAATGGGTGGATACTCTACGCTTAACACCATACTTTGCTAACGAATTACTTCGGATCCTATTGATGAAATGAGATCCTTCATCACTTATTAGGATGCGTGGAGTTCTAAAACGAGTGAAGATATTCTTTTGAGGGAATTTTGAAACTGTTTTAGCTTCATTCTGAGCAC
Organism: Telfairia occidentalis; assembly: GCA_026257165.2. Lineage (NCBI taxonomy): Eukaryota > Viridiplantae > Streptophyta > Magnoliopsida > Cucurbitales > Cucurbitaceae > Telfairia > Telfairia occidentalis. Next base: position 10,111 of record JAOANK020768121.1, on the reverse strand, counting down.
AAGCAATTGCCTCCATCCATTTTGACACATAATCAACATGTAGCAAAATGTAAGAGTTACCATTCGAGAGGAGAAATGGTCCCATGAAATCAATCTGCAGACGTCAAATAGCTTTACCTCCAAAATGAAAGTCAGTGGCATCTTATCCTTGACTCCTAGATTTCCTTTCCTCTAGCACTTGTCATATGTCTTGCTAAATAAGTGAGTATCCTTGAACATCGATGGCAAAAAGTATCCGAATTGCAATGCTTTTGCTGCAATCTTCTACCCTCCAAAGTGTCCTTTGTAGGGTGTTGTATGGCAATGTTCTCGTATAGTTGAAACTTCTGATTGAGAAACACATCTTCTGACTATCCCATCAGCATATTGTCTGTAGACAAATGGATCATCCCAAACATAAAAGTGCACATCATGAAGAAATCTCTTTAGTTGTTGCTTCATCACTTTTGGAGGCGATAGATTAGTAGCTAGATAGTTAGCGATATCTGCAAACCAAGGTGTTTCAACATCTGTAATTTGAGCTATTGTAAATAATTGTTCATCTGGAAAACAATAATCAATTTTTGGTTGCTGTAGCATTTCTTTTATTTGCTCAACTCTTGAGAGATGATCTACAACATAGTTCTTCGAACCTTTATTGTCTTTAATCTCTAGATCAAACTCTTGCAGTAGAAGTACCCATCTGATAAGTTTTGGCATTGCATCCTTCTTTGCCAATAAATACTGCATGATTGCATGATCTGGAAAAACAGTAACTTCAGAACCTACCAGATATGGTCTAAATTTTTTCCAAGCAAAAACTATTGCTAAAAGCTCATTTTCCATAATTGTGTGATTCAATTGTGCTTCGTTTAAAGTTTTTCTGGCGTAATAGATTGGATGAATCATCTTGTCATGCTTCTGTCCCAGCATTGCTTCAACAGCATAATTGCTTGCATCACATATTAATTCGAATGGTAAGCTCCAATTAGGTGAAGAGATGATTGGTGTAGTGATCAATGTCTTCTTCAACATCTGAAATGCTTTGAAACAATATGCATTAAACTCAAAAGATCTATTAGCTTCTAATAACATGCAAAGAGGTTTAGAGATTTTATAAAAATCTTTGATGAACTTTCAATAAAAACTTGCATGGCCAAGGAAATTCTTAATTTCTTTGACAGGCGTTCGTGGTTCCATCTTCTCAATGATTTCAATTTTGCCTCTATCCACTTCTATTCTTTTTTTAGAAATTGTATGGCCTAGAATATTGCCTTCCTTTACCATGAAGTAACATTTCTCCCAATTTAGAACCAAATTTGTCTCTTCACATCTCCTCAAAACTTTACCTAGATTATCTAAACAGATGGTGAATGAATTTTCAAAGACTGAAAAATCATCCATAAACATTTTCTTGATTGATTCAATAATATCAGAGAAAATAGCCATTATACACCATTGGAAAGTTGTTGGGGCATTACAGAGACTAAAGGGCATTCTCCTAAATGCAAATGTACCATAAAGACAAGTAAAGGTAGTTTTCTCTTGATCACTAGGGGCTATATTAATTTGGTTATAACCAGAATAACCATCTAAAATGTAATAATACGTTTGACCTGCGAGCCTATCCAACATCTAGTTGATAAAAGGTAAAAGGAAGTGATCCTTATGTGTAACTATGTTTAGCTTCTAGTAATCCATACGTATCCTCAAACCTATCACTGTCCTAGTAGGGATAATTTCATTGGCTTCATTCATGATCACAGTCATTCCTCCTTTCTTGAGCACACACTGAATAGGACTGACCCAATTACTGTTTGCAATAGGGTAAATAATTCTAGCGTTTAACCATTTGATGACTTCTTTATTTACAAACTCTTTCATATAGCCAGATTCAACCTTTTCTACTGCTCTATAGACTTAAAATTTCTATCTTCCAAATTGATCTTATGCATGCAAAAAGATGGACTAATACCTTGAATGCCTGCTAGAGTCCAGTCAATAGCCTTCTTGTACTGCTTTAGCAACTGAATTAATCGATCTTTATCTTTTGCCAGTAAATTTGTTGTAATAATAATTGACAATATTTTTTTTCACCGAGATAAACATACCTAAAATGTGATCGTCAGGGCTTCAACTCAAGATGAGGCAGTTCCTCAACAGATGACTTCATAGGTCTAGATTTACTGTCATTCAAATCCAAAACATCCAATGTTTTCTTATAATATATAATCTCGCATACCTTTGTATTTGTTGTCTCTGAACAATTGATTTCACATTCTGCATCCATAGGCATATCATCCCCAAACTGCTGATACAAATAGAAGATGCATCTGATAGATGCTTCAGCAAATGGTTCTTTATTGTTAAGAACTTACAATGAAGCATATGAGATTTTGGAAAGGATATCAACCAACAACCATTAATGGTATGACGTAAGAACAAATTCTAGAAGAAGACCACAAGGAGGAACAAAAATACGCTAATATCCATTCTGGCAGACATCGCTTCTTTGACAAACATGGTCAAAACCCTACCCGTAGAAAATGTTACACCATAGAATCCTACTATAAATCAAGTTACGACAAAGTTTTGTGTTTTCTATAGAGAAGGGCGTACTTATGAATTTTGCCCCAGCAATCCAGCATCAGTTTATTACATAAGAAGAAATTACCTCATTCTAATACTTATAATCCTGGGTGGATGAATCATTCTAATTTCTCTTGGAGTCTAGAAGGAAATCACCATGATCCTCCAGTACAGCAAAAAGGAAATTACCCACCTAGATTTTGGCAGCAGAATCAACAATTTGTGTCACAGTAGAAGAGGCAGTTGCCACAGCGCAACTCTGGCAATTCATTAGAAAACCTGATGAAGATGTATATGGCTAAGAACAATTCAATTATTTAGAGCCAGCAAGCTTTGTTAAGAAATCTAGATTTGACAATTGGCAAGTGAATTAAAGACTCAACCTCAAGGATAGGTTCCTTCTGACACTGAAAATCTTAGGAGGGAAGGTAGTGGTGTGCTTCAAAAAGGATACAACATGCAACATGGGCCTACCAAAGAAGATGTGCTCCACTTCAATTTGTTGAGTATCAAGCTTCATCAGGAAGGAGACTAAGTGGAGAAATGAGTTTTAATGTAACATGGAGACACCTAACTCAAGAACTTTAATTTAGGATATATTATGTTTTAGAAATCTAAAGTAGTGTTTTCAATGTATTTTTCATGTAACCTTCTTTTGTAATTCATGTGTAATTTCTTTTAATAGCTATTAGTCTTAAAACAATGGAGCTAATTGTGTTTAGTTGCCCATTTCAGAACTTCCAAATAACTTGTAATTAAACATTATTCAACTTAGGTTATTTTTTAGGGTTTAGTTTATTTTCTTTAGGCTACCAACCATGAGGCTATTTAAAACCTTCATTTGTAAATTTGAGAAAGAAAAGACATTTTTTAGTGAAATAAAAATGTGGAGAGTTTCTCTTTTTGCTCCAAACCGAGAGTAGGTTGCATCCTAGCTTAGGTTGCATGTTCCTTAGAAACAGTCAAGCTTTGATTGGTCATCAAACTTGTGGAGTGTTTCAACTTTGGATTGAGAACGAGTTTAGCCTTGACCTTCAATGTTAGTCATTTCTTTTTCCCCTGGAGTGATTTATTTGTATCCTAGGTGTTACTGTGTGTGTTTAGGAGGTACTTATTTGTATAAGGGTTTCCTAAGCCACTTGTGGTAGGGTTGAGCATATTAGTAAGGAGCAAGTGCAAGCAGTAGAACTCAGAAGTGGGAAGCCCTTAGTTGGAACAAGTTCTTTGCCACAGCAAAAGAATGCCAATCAGAATGTTACTACTAAAAAAGAAAGCACAAGTAGTGAGGTTAGACTTGAAGAAACAGTATGAGAAAAAGATGAGACAGATTAAGTTCCTAGAACAAAACTTGTTGAACTTCAGAGATCCACTCCTGTTATTCCTTACTATAGGGAAATTCCTAGGATTCGATTCGAAACTCGGCGCAGCAGAAACATACGCATTGATTAGAAAATGCAGATTGCAATGACTACTTTTAATTAAAAGAATTTTTATAGAACATAGTTTTCAAAAACTTACCTTTAAGATGTCACAAGGGTGATAGATCGCTGGAGTGACTCCACATGATCTTCCGAGCTATGCTCGATCTACTACGAATTGGTGTGTGAGCCCCTTTTTGTGAGAACTCAAAGAAAACCAATTTTCTTCATGCTCTTGGGAGGAGAGGGAGTAGAGGGAGTAGAGGGAGACAATTGACTTACTCCCTTAGGTTTTGACTATAAGTTTTCTTACATAACCCAAAACCTTAAGCGCTTTTAAATTCTCTAATTTAATTTATGAAAGTTAAAAACTCTTTTTAATTTTCATAATTAATTGTTTAGATCCCATCTCATGGGTTTGGGTTCATGGAATTTTCCATGGACCCTAACACTGAGTCATGCCCTATTGGACTTCCAAAACCCAATGACCTCCTTTCCTATGTAATTGGGCATAAAGTTGGTCCAACTATCCAATTGGACTTCCAAAGTCCAATTAACCCAATTTCTAATTAATCAATAATAAATATAATTTATTATTAATAGTCAAATTAATTAATCTAACTTTGTAACTAATAATCTAATTTATTATTAACATCCAAATTAAATTATCCAAGTTTTAATTACTTAATAATAAATCTAATTTATTATTATTATCCAAATTAAATAATTTCATTAAAAATTAAATAATCTTTATTATTTAATTTGCTCCTAATTAATTGTTCGTTGTAGTAGTAACGAGCTAGCAAGAGGACCTTATGACCTACAACTTTGAGCTCCAATGGTTAAGATTAGTTCGTTAAACTGTTCAACTAACTAATCCCACCATTAACCCAAGGTAACTCCATTATAAACCTGAGGTTCCACTCTCGCACTGTAGATGAGTTATGTCCACGAATATAACCATAAAAGTTAATTTGATCGTTCACAAAGTGACTCGTGGTTCCAGTTAGGTAAAATTACTGTTTTTCCCCTAGCCCCACCTCTTACTCCTTACGTACCACTGGTTCTCTAATGGATAGCCTTCCATGAATCTCATCATGGGAAAATCTTTCTTGAGGTATCAAGAAGGCGAGTACCCTGTTATCCAAGTTCTGAACTAGCACATTAAGGAAACCACTTATATACACATTCAATATGGAGAAGTGCAAACTTTGCACTTTCCACTATTGAGTGGTTGTGAATTCCATCTTGTGTAGGAATGTTCCCAGCTCCCCAATTGAATGCATTCCTAAGACACTAGGTTTATTGAGCGAATATATAAGTCACTCTCATCACGCTGCTCAAAGAACATGCCTTCATAATGTGCTTTGAACTTCTGACTTATATATTCACTCAATCCCATGACTTAATAGGCAGGATTTAGATCAAATCGCCTCTGATCATCGTAGTGATGTGTTTGCATTTTCTTTCAACGGTCCTACAAGAAATGTGCATAACACATCGCAGTCCAGGCTTATGCAATCCCATTGCATACGATACCTCATCTCACATGTCACCACATGAACGATCCTAATAAGACCATTTGTAATAGTTACAAAGTGGACCGTATCAACAGTGTACCAGAATAAGGTCCCCAACCCTATCCATATACTGCAGACCATTTAAGCCACTACTCTTAAACTCTTGTATGTCTGATACATACCAAGTTTAAGAACACATTCGATGGCTAAGGAGCGATTAAACATTGAATGTCGCTAAATTAGACAAGATGCACTCATAATTTTTAAGTTTATTATATTTACATCATTATAGTTTACATGACGTCACGAGCTTAGGGCATAAATCCCAACACTTTCAAATCTCTACCACCTTCCTATCTACAAAGACTCTAGCAGAAAACTCAAGAGATTCAGTTTAAGAAACGTTTAGAGGTTTTGATACAACTGCACATAAACATACCGTTGGTAGAAGCTTTGGAGCAAATGGGAAATTATGTGAAATTCATTAAGGACATTTTGACCAAGAAGAAGATGTTGAGAGAATATGAAACAATATCTTTGACTGAAGAGTGTAGTAGCATCCTTCAAAATAGGCTAACTCTGAAGGTTAAACATCCTAAATCATTCACCATTCCTATTTCGATTGGAGGAAAAGAACTAGAAAGAGCATTATGTGATCTTGGAGCTAGTATCAACCTCATCCCATTATCCATATATAAGAAATTGGGAGTGGAAAAAGCAAGACCTACCACTGTCACACTTCAATTGGCTAATAGGTTAATCACATATTCTAAAGGTAAGATTGATGATATTTTGGTGCCAGTAGACAAGTTTATATTCCTAGCCAATTTCATCATTTCGAACTATGAAGTTGACAAGAGTGTGCCCATAATCATGAGAAGACCTTTCTTAGCCACAAGAAGAACACTGATCGATGCTTAAAAAGTAGAGTTGACCATGAGAGTGCATGACTAGAAGGTGAAGTTCAGTGTATTTGATGCCATAAGATATCTAGTTGAAGTTGAGGAATGTTCAACAATGCAATTGCTGGAGGAATTCGTAGAAGATGCATTTGAGACAGAATTGTAGGAGCAACACATTCAGCAGTGGAAAGAATGTGAAACAAAAATACAAAGGATATCAACCAGCAAGGATATCCGACCAGTTCCTAAGGAGTTTTTTATACCTTTCCCAAGCATTACTAAAAGGTTCATCAAGGTACTGCCTTAAAGATACAATTTTAGCTCTAAGTTTAGCATTCCTAGTAGGTGGGAAATACTTGGTTAGAAACTGGTCGTAGCATTGCGTAACCTCAAATGTACGTGTCAGTTTAGTATAGTAGAATTGAGTATCAAGTGTCGTCCTCGAGATTGGGTTTCTAGTTTGATTAATTACCACAGTTACTCACACCTCATTTCATCTAGGTAACCGACTAAAAGGATAGACAACTAAATTACACTACTCCTACTCGTAATTAAATGGAGGTGACATATGGAAAGCGTGTCTTAGACCGAATTTACATGCTTTGGGACAATACACTTAATTAACACAATAGACTAATCTATCACGATGCAAGCATAAGCTGGGATTAATCTAACATTCAGCTTCTTCTCTCGAGCTCAACTAGTCTTTCACTAACATGAAGACTCAACGTCTCGGTCTATTACCCACACACTAGTAAGACATTACATACTTCTCACAAATTATCACCTCTTAAAAGACCAATTGTGATCTCATCCTCTCTCGAGCTCAGGGTAATTTCACTTGGCATCAAGGTTCACAACTAATTCCCTAAAGATAATAATTCATGCTTCTATTAGCAAACCCTCACTCATGCATGATGATTTACAATAATCATGCATTCGATATTCTAATCTAAATTTTGCTCTCTCGAGCTAAAACTTAAATCAATACATCAATTTAATCTTTGATCAGTAGATTAAAAGCCTTAAGCATACAAATGCATAAATGAAAGCAATAAGATAAATATAGTCCATAACATTAAATAAAGCATAAAAACATGCCAATGCATTACAAAACAGTTTAAGGTGGAGTTCCACCACTCAAATCCACAAATAAAAATTGAGACTCCCTCAAAGTAATTACAAAACAAAACTATGTTCAAGACAAGTGAAGAAAACTCCCAAAGACGCGTCCAACTCGTTCCCATCTTGAAGCCTGCAATCTCGAGCCTCAGTTCGCTCCGAGGACAACATGGGAAGCCTCTATGCCTTCGGGAGAACTAAGCTCCATCATCAATTTTTCGTCTCTCCAAATGGCCTCCTATTTTTTAGAATGAAAAATGTGCTTTTAAAACACATTCTGCTTTTAGTGTCGAGACACTAGGGACAATGCCTCAACGCTGGTTTGTTTAGGTCTAAAACGTTTACGGTGTGCATATCTCTTAGCGTGAACATAGTCGTAGGGTCTCAACGCTACTTCGAAGGCGTGAAGGGCTGGAACGCGTGGGCGACTTGTGTGCATGTGAATACTTATGGCATTGAGGCAACATCCCAATCCTGATCTCTTTCCAGCGTGTACAACATCAGCATTTGGGCATTGAGACGCCCATGCGTGGCATCTCAACACTGGTCCCTCGCGTCTCAATGCGTGACATTGAGATGCTGTGAGGCAGCGTCCCAATGCTGGTTTTTTCCAGCGTGTACAACATCAACATTTGGGCATTGAGACGCTCATGCATGGCGTCTCAACGCTGCTCCCTCGGGTCAACTTATACTTTGGCCCTATTTCTTCGTTTCTTGGCAAAATTTAGTCTTCTTCGGCTCGTTTTTCGACCCGAACAGCCCTAAATTCATTTCATCAAATTAAGCTCAGTATCTACAAAGTAACAAATAAACTCGTCAAAGCTCTAAAATTACACAACAAAACTAGCTAAAACTAAGCCTAAGGATAACACATTTTGTGTGCTATCAAATACCCCCAAACTTAATCTTTTGCTAGTTTTGAGCAAAATTAAAACAGAACAATAACAAGATAATGAAACTCCTCAACACATACTATTAACTCAAGCCTCAATGCTCCAATAGACAAGAAGGTTCAATCATAGAAAATTACAAGCACAATCTATCACTAAGAGATTTTAAGGCCAATTCTCTTCATCCCTCATGTTTGTGTACAAGCCCATCTAGTCCTAACCCCTTATAAGTCCAGAGTGACCATAGAAAAACCTTCCGAGGCTCTCTTACTTCAACGAAGGGCAAAGCTAAGCAAATCAAATGCAACCTAGAGACTTATTTGCTTTTTCATTTTCTATTTTTGCCTCATTTTTCTATTCTTTTCTTTTCTTTTCTTTTCCTTTCTCTTTTTCTATCTTTTTCTTATGCCAAAATAGGAGCCTTGTCAAGGCGTACTACCTTTGTTCTGGCTTACCCTTACTTCCAAGGCACTAAGTATCTAACTACGAGTAGCACTTCTCTTCTAGGACAATACTCACTTTTCTTAAGTGCTTGATAACACTCTAAAGAGTGCTATTTTAGTGCCTAAATTATAGAGGTTTTGTGGCATTTCATGTGTACTTTGATGCATTTATTGTTGATTTTGTAGGAACTGAGTATTTCGAGGTGAAAATAAAGATCCAGATCAGCTCGGGTTGACAAACGGCCCAAGATGAGCTAAAACGACCAAGTAACAAAGAAATGGGGCCCATATTGGTGGAAGATCCGAGAGGCAGCATTAAGATGGCATCATTGGGCGTCTCAATGCTCAAATCTTTAAAAACACGGTCTAAAGATGAACAACATTAAGACAGTGTTCCAGGGCGTCACAACGCTGTAGATCCGCCAGCCTCACATGCTCCTCATTCCCTCACCGCGCGCCTTCTACTCGACGCCGCCCTCAACGCTGCCCTCAAAGCTGTGTTGCGCGCACCTCTGCCTCAACGCTGCTCAGCATGCGTGCCTTCTCTGCCCAGCGCGTGCGTCTACCCCTTACCACACATGGGTAGCATCGAGATGTTGTCCCTAACGTCTCGACGTTGCCATTTTTTTATTGCACGGTCAAAAAGTGAATTTTGGGAAATTTATTTGAACCAGCATCTCGACGACGTCTTATAGCATCTCAACGCTATCGGCAGATCAATATTTAAGCTTTTTTTTTGCAATTAGGGCTGGATAGCTCAATTTTTTATGTGATTTTCAACAGAATTCGAGGGAGAAGTCCATGGGCAATTGTTCTTGAGCTTTTGGGAGGCTTGAGAGTGCTCGGGACCAAGTTTTCATGCCTCAAGAAACGTGACTATGGCGAAAATGACGTGGATTTCATCCAAGAGTGCCCTCTTTTTTTTTCTCTCTGTTTATGCATATTTTTACTGATTTTCTGGGTTGTTATTGATGTATTACAGTAGCTAAATTCATAGGTTTTAGGGTGTTGGTGTAATGAATATTTATAATTTATTGCTTTTCTTGTGGGAATGAAATTTATTACTTTTTCTACTATGTTCCAGCTTTAGTTTCACTACATTCACTTGGCCAATTGATGCTATTTTTATTATCTTGCTCGAGAGAGAGGGTAATAGAATTAAGAGAGAGGGTAATAAAATTAGACCAAGGAAAACAAACATGAGTTTTTCAATGCATGAGAGTGATAGGAAAGTTCGTGAGGTCTGGG
>JAOANK020768018.1:0-10880 GCA_026257165.2 Telfairia occidentalis | reverse complement strand
TGATAAATGAACAAGGCATGTTACGTTGATTATTTGGAGGTTTGTGACTGATCCCCCCCCCCCCCTTGGATTTTGGATAAGAAGCACTGAACATAAGCGGGTTGTGCAATCTATCAATGAAGCTTAGACTAGTAACATGATCTTCACTGTTATGAATGCAAATTCAATTCAACTTAGAGATCGGATGAATTTTTTTGGTAAGCAGAGATCAGAGGAATTGGGATTGTGCATTGTTGACGAGGAGGACAACGAGAGACTCTACTTCTAAATCGTATTAGTTCTGATGACATTTACATAAAGCAAGAAGGTTATTATTTCCTTGTAACTTTTAGCATTATCATTCACATGAATCTTTTTTATAATGTGTACCTGCACTATTTTAAGTTTCTCGTTGGTTTGGATGTAGGCTTATATTGACTTTTGAAGTTATAATAAAGTCAGGTATTTAAATATACAGATACTATAATCTCTTGGATAGATCCAGATATTCCACAGAGTTAGCTCTTAGCTTTCCAGAGACAATTGGATGTTCATACATATGGTAACAACTAACAATTGAATATCTCCCGTCCCCTCTAATGTTTTGTCAATGAGAGAGTAATTGAAAGCTGGCTTATCTTATTTAGGGATCACATCTGCAATGCTCAAAGGAATCTCCATTTTAATTCTCTCAAGAGTAAGTATACTCAGTTATTTGAGGCCTTTTGCCATTGAACGTTTCAAATTTTGTTCTTTTTATACATTTATCATGATAGGATACTTAATGTAGTAGATTTTCTATTCTGTGTGGAGGCTACATTTATTGGAATGATTTCTACCTTATAAAGTGGAAACTTTCTTTGACACCAGTACCTAGTAGGAGACCAAAAATAAGAAACAACTATGTTGAGGTTAACATGCCAAAATCTAAACATTAAACACTTTCGTACTGAAAAGGGCAATGCTTTCTGAGGTTCAAAATATGATATATATATTTGACATTTGTTGGATAAAAAAGAACAGTAGTTTACTGTTAAAATGAAACTTTTAATTTGTTCGGCAACGTATGATTGATCTATCGATGCTATATTATTTATGACTAATGAAGTTGATAGCTGAATAGTTCTTATTAACAAAAAAAAAAAAAGTTAGGTCGTTCTCCTTTTCCATTTCCTCTAAACTAAATATCTGACCTTAATTAATATAGAATTTGAGCATGTACTTCATTCTACACTAATTACTTAATTGTCATAAGGAAATTACTTTTCAGTATTTATTTATTTCTTGTCCTCGCCGATATTATTTTAAGTGATTGTCGTGCAACTAGAATAATAGCTTGTAAATCTATCACAATCATATAAAAGTCAGCAGAGAGCATAACATTATTAAGGAGATTTATTAGTTAGAAACCAATATGCAACGCAATGAGCAGAGGTGCTTTACTTAATGTGTGCAAGCTTAAAAGTTTTTGTTTTTCTCTTTTGGGATGACAACTGGTCGAAGTTGAACCTTGCTTCAAACTAGAAACAGTCAACTACTCCAAAATGTAAGTATTGTCATCCAAAGTTTATAATTGTTTATTTGTCCAATGATAACTCTTTACCAGCTTTATATGATTGGCTGCAATGAGATCTCATGTTGTATTTCATACTACAACATATGAGAAGGGAAGTTGGTTGATTTAATTCTTTGTTGGGTTAATGTTTGAATATTCCTTTTGGTTTTTTGTGTGAGTTGATCCTATCCATTTGCCATCTACTAGTTGAACTTATGGACCACCAAAGAAAGTTGATTTGGTTTGCACATTTGTTTTGCTAGATTAAGATTTCAGAAAATTGTAGACCAATAAGAGAAAAGTGCACTAAATTCTACCATATTTCATATTTGATAAAAAAAAATAAAAAAAATAAAAAAAAATAAAAAAAAAAAAAGATAAATTGATTGTTATGACTTGTGAAATCTTGTAATTTTAGTTTGATTTGATGTAGAATTGTTTTAAGGTAGTTTCTAAATTATCTTGAAGATTCAGTAAGGAGAAATTTGGTAGGGGATGTTCTTTTTACCATGAAAAATTCAGAGGTTCTATAATATCACAATTTTTCCTTTAGGCTTACTATTTTTAGCTTCTTTAAGCAATCAAAGTATTGAAGTGAATACTTTTTGTGGTGTCTGTTTTGAGATTGAGCGTGGTTTTTTTTTTTTTTTTTAAATTTAATTCATGTGATGTGATTTAGAATTGAGTGTCTTTCCAAAATATCATTTCTAGAATAAATTTTATAAAGAACAATGTGTTGTCCACTTTTATTACCTGACATTTGTCAATATAAAAGCTTGTTGTAAAGTGCTAAACACAATGTTCACTTTCCTCTCTTGTTACAGAACGAAGACATGCAAAATACTCTCAACAATTTAGCTCTCAAAAAGCAATCAAGAAGGCAATCAGAAAAGCGAAAAGTACACAGTGATTAGAGTGTTCAACAATAGTTGCCTACATCTACTATGAATGACCAGCCAAGCTTTTATTATTCAATCTCAAGATGATTACAAGTTTTACACAGAAGAAGAAGAAGAATCTCTCAAAGGTCCAATAATCAAGTTTGCATTCCTTCCTTCATATACTAAGTCACATTTTGTTAGATTTGGCAATCAAGCACCCAGTTAAATTATAAAATTAGTCCTTGCAAACTAATGAATTTTTTGTTGATTTTGAAGGTATTCCAAAACCTCCTCTAATATTGCACACATTGGTGAGGAAAGAAGGAAATACAAAAAATCACAAAGAAAGACTACATACGGAACTTCAATCACGAAGCTTGATTGGGCTGCTTGGAGAAGATTTTTCTGATTCAGAGGCCACAGTTTCATTGAAGCTAAATAAGGTAAATGATTCAAATTCTTTTGCTTGATTTAGCTGGCTGAAATTAATTGAATGATAGCTGGAACAAGGGCATTTATTCGCTGGTATGAGATTTATTTGATGGGCTCTTAATTACGCTCAAGGCATGCCAATTTTGGATTCATCTTTGTTGTACTCTGTTTTGAATTTATTTCCTTTTTCTGCTATGTGGTTGTTGTTTGGTGTGAATTTATTTTGTGCAAGATGTTTGCTACCTTCTGCTGTGTTGTGGCTTAGTTGCTGACTTAGTATATTTACTTAACATTTTTTTCCATAAGTTTTCTGACACTATGCGTTAGTGTTAGCAAGAAAAATGTAAAACAAATTTATATGTTGAGTTTGGGTAATCTTTGTTTAACTTGTTAAAAGAAATGAGTTATAAAAACTTGAACTCGTGTAAGATTTGTTTGGGTTTGTAGGTTTATGATTTGTTAAAATTAGTATATAATCTTAATTGTGAGTTTCAATGAAGTTTGGTAGGGCTAACAAATTCATATTATAAGATAATAAAACAAATTCATGTACCAAACATAAGTTTAGTTTTTGAAGTTTAAATTGCATAAGTTAAATCTATAAAAGTCAAATACCATTTAAAGGATTTAGGAACTCTCAAACCTGATCTGCAGAGTTAAATGTTTTATGCCATAACATGTGAGCTTATGCCACCTCATATACATAGTTATGTCCATAATGTCTATACTGTCTTTATTGCTATCTGTGAAACTTACTACTTCATGGCTATTTTAGGTTTTTGATAAGGTTGAGTAGAGTAATGCAGTTGTGGAGTATATTATTTCTGATGGCTTTACTTAATGTACTTCATGACTATATTGTATCTGATAAAATAAAGCAAGTGTTGCTGGCACATTGATTATCACTCTGCTATCATATTCAAGTCTGTTATCAAAATTCAAATTTTGCTTTCAAATTTTTGGTATGCTATCAATCTTTCCTTCTGCCTTTGATTGTTGCCTCATCTATTACAACTCATGTTCACTATCAAAATTTACTCAAGGGTTATGTGTTATCAGCCCCAAAATAATACTCCATCAGAGCCTAATTTTATTTCCTTACTGTTGCTCCAAATGGTCAAGTTACTCTTAACAAATGTTAATCTTGCTCAGCAAGCCCAACGGTAACTTAAGTCTCCAGCTGGAAATTTCTATAGCAAACATCCAATGGTAATTAAAGTCTCTGCCTGTTTTTCTTTTATTAGCAATACTTTATTTTTGGTTTTTTAGGAACATGAATGAGCAACTCTACTTGTTTCTACAAAATTTTCTGTTGTTTCTTTGTATAATATATATCTTCAGTTTGACTATTTGAGGAGGTTAGTTTCTGCATCCAGTGTTGCTTTAGTTGCTTCAAAATCTCATAATGAACCTTCTAACTATCTTATGTTGAAGACATTATAGAGATATAGTAACTCAAGGTTGGTGTACGACAGAAATAATTTGAGTTTGAGTTTGGGATTACGTCGATATTAATATGAAACTTTTTCTACCACTTTTTTTATGAGCCATAGCTTGTTATGAGTGTCTTTTCGAGGTAAATATTTTATTTTCCACAAATTACAAGAACCATTTTACCAATTATTAAGAAAAATTTACTTTATCTAGCCAATTTATAAGTTGTTGGGAAATGATTATGTAGAGCTTTTGAGCTTTTGTATTTATTCTCTTGGTTGGGGAATGATTGTTTATAAATTACATCTTATTTTTGCTTTTATTTTTTTATAGGTGAATGACATGATGACGATACAAGTGCATGCTTATCGGAGGATATGTGTCCATCTCTAAACTTTTTGAATCATGTGTTGTTATTGAATTTAACATGTATTTTGGATTAATTTGTGCACTTTTTGTATCTTTAAATTTTACTTTGGACATATTGATTTGTACTCTTGATGTATGTACTAAATAGAGATTATATGAACTTATTTTAGGATTATATATAGTACTTATTGTCTATAAAATTATATATTGGTACATTTTGGTCATTATTTATAGTCTATAGTTATAAGTAGATAATTTAATTTTACAAAATATTTAAGTTTGATACATTTAGAAAATGTCTTAAATTGCGGTCTGGCAACATCATACAAATTTACCATAATATTTGAAAAATGCTATAAATAAAAAAAATAATATTTGCAAGATTTTATAGCATTTAAAATAGCTTTAAAAGAACGCTATGAAAAATCAACTACTTTCCATAACATCGCCTACCATAGCATTTGCAAAAATGCTATGGAATATTTATGATAGCATGATTTTAACACTATCGAAATGATTTTATAGCATTATTTTCTAGCTATAAAACGTTTAACACAACGTTTTTCACAAAGCTACGAAAATTTTTCATAGTATTAAAGTTATGTCATTGAAGATATATTTTTTATAGCATTTTTCATAGCCCTAGAAAAACGCTATAAAAAGTCGAAGACTTTCAATAACATCGCCTAATACGACGTTTCGAAAACGCTATGAAAAGTCTACGATAGCATTTTTTGACTGCTATCATATGTGATATTTGTTGTAGTGTCATGTTGTGTTTCATCATTTGGATGGAGCAACATCTCATCATCCCCACAAGACTTGAACTCAGAATCTGTCTTCAAATGAACTCTTATGAAGTTATGCAGAGCCATGGAAGCAACAACAATTCTTACATGTGTGTAAAATCAAAATCGATACATTTGTCGAACAATTTTCCATCTATTTTTCCAAATGTTCTCTCAATTGTGCATCTTAAGGAAAAATGTTTATGATTGAATATTTCTTTCATGCCTCTTGGTTGACTTCGATATTGAAAATTAGGAAGATGATATTGCACACCTCTATAAGGACTACCTAAATATCCTTTCATTTGTGGATAGCCAGAATCTACAAGATAATATTTTTCATGTAAAAAAAATCAAATAAACACTCATTGATAAAAATAAATACTTACAAAAATGCAATAAATATAAATGTATTTATTCTTGCATACTAACCTCTAGGTGGATGTGGAAATCCCAAATATGATCTTCTCAATGCCTCTAGGAAAATTCATGTGTCATGAGCGGCACCTTCCCATTCGGCCCAAACAAATGTAAAACACATGTTAAAATCACATACTACCATAATGTTTTGGGTAGTAATAACTTTTCGACCAATATATGGTATATTTTTTCTTTTAGGTGCTATTATCGGTATATGAGTACCATAAATTGCCCCAATACAATCTTTGAAATATGACCAATATTGTGTATCATTTTTTAAATTTTATTAGGAATAGATCTAAATTCTAGATCCGTTGGCTTTATGACATCCACAGCCATACGAAAAATAACATCTAGCACTATGTTGAACCACCTAGATACAGTCTCGCCCAAGTGTTGAAATCTTTCTTGAATCGTTCTATTTCTTAAACCATGACATAATGTTATGAGAAACATTTGCTAGAGCTGCCTCTAAGGGCATATGTTTGCCTTTATTTAAGTCATATTGTTGTTCAAGTACCACTAACAATTTCTGAAATATATACATTTCCATTCTAAATTGTTGGTGACATCTAACCTCATGGCCACTCAAAATCTCTCTAACCAATTGATAACCAGTATGAAGAGATGTCCTAGAAGGTTCCTTACAAATATGCATCACAAAATGATGCTATTGAAGCACATCGTGCTTTTACTAATA
This sequence comes from Telfairia occidentalis, assembly GCA_026257165.2. Lineage (NCBI taxonomy): Eukaryota > Viridiplantae > Streptophyta > Magnoliopsida > Cucurbitales > Cucurbitaceae > Telfairia > Telfairia occidentalis. Next base: position 4,322 of record JAOANK020768018.1, on the reverse strand, counting down.
AGTTCATATTTGACATTGCTTTCATCAGATGAAAGAATCATGGTTGTCAATATCATAACAATTGGATGACATTTGTAAAGCATAAAGAAACAAAAAAAAAAATAGAAATAAAACATTCTCAACAAATTTCATTGATAAAGATATCCATAACAAAGTTAGAGTTCAAGCATAATAACCATCTATAAGGTTCAAACTCAATAACTATCTAAACAATTCAAAGATAATACTCTAAACCTAACAATATAGCATCAAACTTTTTTATGTTTAAGCCACGCAACTTGAATTTTTGGCTTTTACAATGCCATAAATATTTTTCTATTTTCTCTTTTTGTAAAGATATCTACAGCTTTCATGAAGAGATCAACCTTCTACTATCTCAAGTATGTCGTGTAAGACATTCATCACTTCAAGAATGCTACATCTAGATACATCTCTTCTCTTGGAATCTATTGATTCACATGTGTTCCAGCTGATTATAAAATCTTATGTGCCATACTATCTAATGATCTTACTCTTTTTCTTTTTTTCTCTTTCTCTTGAGTATGACCCCCACTAGTATGTATTGAATATTCAGTATTATTGGTGTCATTGAACTCTGTTTCCCCTATTGTATCATCATTATCACCTACATTTCTAGATGGACCACCCTTAATATTTCCAAGTACAAGTCCTTAAGAGGATGCCCACGCTCCATCTCCTGTAATTGCAACATCCTTAAGAAGAATATTTAACTGTTCTACATTTTGTAACCCCTTTGAACGAAATTTTGCTGCTTCAGGCTTAACCTACTAGTAAATTAAAAATGAAGATAAGTGATATACCTTCAATTTTTCTTCCCACCATCCACTAGGTGCATCAACAATTTGCCTCAATGGATCCCATCCTAACTCTATTTTGTTTCCAACCAAATTTGTCCATATTTGCCAATCCTTCTTTAATGCACTCCATTTTTTTTTGTATTCATAACTTCTCCCCATTTTCTCTTTATAAACGTCCTAATCACGTTACTCCATCCACTTTTATTTAAATGCCCATTTGTTCTATTCCCTTTCAAAGTTTCGACGACACAGACTCGAATAAACGCATCGGTTGTAATATCATCTCAAATTGCCTTAATTTGTTTTTATTTTTCATCTTTATTTGTAGCTATATTGATCATAGATATCACTATCAAACAAATATTCAAAGAAGCATTGTTCCATAAAGAATGAATCTGGTAAGCGCTGGCCTAAAAGCATAGTTTTCTCCACTCAATAAATTTAAATGGACTTGAGACTTGACAACAAGATACCCAAAGCATAAAACTATAAGGAACTAAAGTACTGGTCGGAAAAAGACCTAATTACCCAAATTAAAAGGAGATAAAAAGATCAAAATGTGGAAACTTGGGGCTCGTTGGGTAATGTTCTTGTTTCCTGTTTCTCGTTTCATGTTTCCTATTTTCTGTTTCTTGTTTCTAGTTTTTTTAGAACTAGAAATAGAAACATGTTTGATAACTATTTTTGTTTCTTATTTCTTTAAAAAAAGAATTAGAAACAAAAATGTGTTTAATAACTGTTTCTTGTTGCCTATTTTTTTATTTGAAACAAAATTTAGTATATATAATATAATAAAACATATAACATGCATTAAAACAAATATAAAATCATTATAAAGAGTGTATAATATTTAATACAATTTCAATCTCAAAATGAAATTAAAAAAATAATTTTAATAATTTTATCTTTCAAATGTTGTTCAAATTGATCTGTAGTATCATCTTTCACTCGAGCCAATTTACCTTAAATGATGTCAGCTTACATAAGTTAGTTCAATTAGACTAATTTGTAAATTATCCGATAAACTTTGTACATTTTCAACAATCATTAATTTATTGCATAACATGCTATTGATATAATTTTGTGTTTCGGCTAGGTAATGAGACATTTATTTAAGGATAGACAATCGAACATATCCACATTTTTTTTAATTCAAGAATAAACTCTTTTTTATTTTTTTTCTTTGAAAATGTTTATGTTTCTCATTACTCAATTATACATGCAAATAAAATCTAAAAAGAAAAAAGAAAGAAGAAAGATTTTTTTCTTTGAAAACTAATGTAACATGAAACATCTTATTAATTTATTAATTTAATAAAAATAAATTAAAATAGTACCAAAATTGAGTAAAAATAAATAAATAATAATAATTAAAAACTCGTAAATGAAAAGAAAAAAAAAGATAAACATAAATGAAAAGGAAAAGGAAAGGAGAGAGAAAAAGAAAAAATGAAAAAAAAAACAAAAAAGATAAAGAAGTATGAAAAGAAAAAATAATTATAATGAAGAGAGAAAGAAAAAAATGAAAAACAAAAAAAGGATAAAAAAACGTATGAAATGAAAAAAATTATAATGGAAGAGAGAGAAAGGAGAGAGAAATAGAAGAAATGGGGAGAGAGAGAAAGAAGGGTATAAGCCTGAAAACTGAAAAAACAAATAGAAACAGAACTTGAGGAACCTACAAATCTTTTTGTAGTTTCTCAAATTCTACCCAATTTGTAGAAACATTTCTCAAAATTTAGAAACAAGAAACATGATGAGTTACTAAGCGTGTCTGTTTCTTAAAAAAAGAGAAACGGGAACCCGAAACAGGAAACAAAAACGTTACCAAATGGACCCTTGAATACTTATTTTTCTCAAAAGGTGAAAACAAGAAACAGGAAACAATAAACCATTGACACCAAAATAGAAGATTACCATCATTCAAAATAAAACTTAGTTGAGCTGCAATTATTAGCATCCCCTCACATGAGATTTTCTTTAGAAAAATAATTATCAACTTAAAAATAAATAAAAAGAAACAATCAAAAGAATAATTGCTTTTAAGCATTGGCCTCTGATGACTCATAGCCGTCCAAATTATTGAAATGTTTTTCTAAGCAATAACAGAGGAGGGGGGAGGGGTTAATAATAAAGAACAAGGTACAAAACTTATGTCTTCTCTTCTAGCTACTCATCTAACATCTAGCTATATACATGGTGTTAGGTTGCTTCTCTTCTCGTATGAATTGAGAATGTATAACAGCCTACCATCTTTGATTACACGAAACCAACTCTTTAAATTCATCTACAATGTTTCTTTTTGTTTCCTTTCTAATAAAAATCTCATGCTTCAGTCACATGCATTTATATCTCTTGTGTCACTATTGCATATTCTATTCTTGACTCCAAAACCAAACTCACAAGTCTATCTCTTATTAAAAAACTAAATGACCATAAATTTATCTTCATTGATTCCACGATCTCAAATATGGTTTTTCCATTGGATCAGTCAAATTGGAATTTTGATGTAGAGAATTCATTATAATCTAATGAATTTATACACTCTATCAAACAAGCATTGGACTCTAATAGAAAATATGTTGAGGAAAAACTCAGCAAATCCTTATTCGAGGAGAGGATTTATAAAGAAGCAACAAAGGGTGATCAAGTCGATTGTCACACAATGTGATCTTTGGTACACTTCTATTGAAACAAGCAATATGTTTCAAATATGAAAAGTTGACCCAGTCCTTACTATTGACACATTAGACTCATTATTTCAAAGAGAACCTAAGATAAATAAATAGGAAAAGCAAAAACCCAGAAGAAAAAAGATTAAAACACATACAAAAAAAACCAAACAAGTAAAAAAATGGTTATCTAACAAAATATGGAAGAAGCAAATGATGAGTTTGGTCTAGAAGTATATGTGAAGGAGAAAAAAATAGCGGCATGGAGATTCAAGTGAGTCAACTGAGCTGAAAAAGATTTCCACTTATGCAAAACGAATAAATCAACATCATTAAACCAGAAAAGAATAGATCTCTAATGTCACCAAGCTTCAAGCCCACCAAAATTCCACCCACAGTGATGCATGCAAAGATCTTTGCAAGCTGTGGTTAGCTAAGCAAGTCTCCACGAACAAGGCACTAAAGTTCAACCCAAGACAACTCGCTAAGAACTTTAGTGGGACTGGATGCTAGGAAGGTCTTGGTTATGTGAATCCCTAAACATACAAAGGCACTAAAATCCAAAAGTTAGCTAAACAAACCTAAAAGAAGGTAAGGACGGTCTACCTTTGAAGATTAGTCAAGGGCAAGGAGCAAGACAACTCGAATACTTTCGCACTATTCACAAACTCATTTACTCCAAGGAAGAAATACTCTACAAGTTTGGTGACCAACTAAGCTTGAATGCTTCTTTATAAGTGTAACACCCCGTAAAATTATTTTTTATGTAGGTAGTGATGAAAAACATTTTTTCCTTGTAATTTGAACATTTATTTTTTTGTGGAATTTTTAA
>JAOANK020767914.1:0-10881 GCA_026257165.2 Telfairia occidentalis | reverse complement strand
CAAACGCTATTACAGACCAATCATAACATTTTTTACTAACGCTATGAAAAATTTTCATAGCATTGATGTTATGTCATAGAAGATAGACTTTTTATAGCGTTTTTCATAGCACTTAAAAAATGCTATAAAAAGTCAAAGACTTTCAATAACATCGCCTACCACGGTGTTTCGAAAACGCTATGAAAAGTCTACCATAGCATTTTTTCGACGCTATGGAATGTGATATTTGTTGTAGTGGAGGTTTCCACCAACCTTGATTCTTTGTTCAAGATCATAGTGAGACAGCTTTTATGGAAATTCAGTTACGGAGATTTGAATACAAAAAGTTGTTGGGAGTAGGATGGCAAAGAAACCCATGGGTCCCGACTTGGGGTTAGAGATGGGGAGCAGTACCCTTGCCTCGTCCTCGTCCCCATCCCTATCTCTGTCTCCGACCCGACCGAATTTTTTAAATTAATTTATTATTTAAATATTAATTAATGATATATATATGCAACAATATATAATAAAGAATATTATACATGCCAAACCGAGAATGACTCAATTGGTTAAGGCATATCTTCCCAACAAAAAGATTTGTTTCCAAATTGCAAGGACGAGGCGGGGATCGGAACTAAAAGTTCCAGTAGGGCTAAGGATGAAGAATACTCTTTTACATATACTCTAAATTTAATTCAATATCAATAATTTAATCTAAATTGTTTAGAAATCAAAATTTTGTTACAGGAGGGATCGTTCATCTATCAAATTGATATTAAAAAACATCAGTTATTTATGTTTTGAGACGTTATTTTTTACGAGAATATTTTTCTTTTTACAAGATTACATTGGATGCGACTTGTCCAATTTTCTTCTTGATTTTGTGTTGCCACAAACTTTTAATATTCGAACTTTTGATTCCTTGATTATTGATCATCATTGTCCTGATCATTTGAGTGCTCCTAATCCTTCTAACTCACATTAGCTACCTTCGGATCAGTCACTTGATGTATGATAAAAATTAACTTGTTTATTAACCTCAAGGATTGGAGATTAAATACTCCAGAAACTACATCACATTTACAAGAAACAAGCCACATTCTGTACAAGCAGTGGAGAACAAAGTGGGGAGATTAACTAAAAATAACTAACCACATTTTCAATGGAATAAAAACGAGAGTGTATGACTAACTAAGAAGCGATACCGTTTGGAGATGTTAATTATGTAAGTTGGACGATGCCGTGTAGGAGAATGGAAATCAAACAAATCTAACGGCGTCATTTATGCGTTCATTTTAACCGCCCCCCTTAAACGAAATGGTAATGAAAGAACATTGAGTTTGGACCTCAACTCACTGAATTTTTCAGCAAGTAGAGCTTTAGTGAACCCATATGCTAATTGATAAGCTGAAGGTGCGTGCCGCACATTAACTTCATTTGCTAGAACCTTGTCTCAAGTCCTTGAGTGAAACACTGAATTTGCTGCTAAGGAAAGTGCACTAATATTGTCACACCAAACAATAGACACATGTGAATAAGGGAAACCAATCTTAGCGAGTAATGATGCTAACCAACTAATTTCAGAAGATGTATTAGCTAGGGTCCTATATTCAGACTTAGTACTTGATCTAGCAACCACATGGCCAAGAGACAAGTGAATGACCAAGCAATACACAATGACCAGTTGTTGATTTTCTATCATCTGAAGAATAGGCCCATTCTCCATCTGTATATGCCACAAGAAATAGCGAATTTTACTTAGGTATGTGAAGACTATATTCTAATGTACCTTTCAAGTATCTAAAGACTCGTTTACCTCTTGCCAATGTTTCTCAGTACGATGTTGTAAGTATTGAATTAATTTGTTGACAATGTAGGTTTCTGGTCTTGTCTGTATAATGTACTGAAGACCTCCAACTGCACTTAGATAGGGAGTTGGATTTGTCATTGGAGTTTCATCATTTGCAGAGAGTTGCCTGCTAGTGGCTGTTGGAGTAGGACGAGGCTTAACATGAGATAAGTGTAGTTTGTCAAGTAATTCTATAACATACTTAGATTGATTGAGGTACATTCTTGTATCATCTCTATGGACTTTTATTCTAAGAAAATTTGTAAGCTCTCCCATGTTTTTTAGGGAAAATTCTTTATGTAAATCTTTGACACATTTATCAAGTAATTGAGCATCATTTCTAGTCACTAAAATGTCATCCATATAGATCAATATATATACTTTCTTGTGAAGAAAAAAAAAGGAAATTATAAACTCTAGAATTCTTGAAGTCTCAGCTAATTAGAACACCTTTTAACCTATCATACCATGCCCTAGGTGCCCGTTTAAGTCCATAAAGAGTTTTATCAAGTTTGCATACATCATTAGGTTTATTTGAATCAATAAAACCTTAGGGTTGTACTATATATACATTCTCTTCTAAGTGTCCATTCAGGAAAGTAGTATTTGTGTCTAACTATTTAATTTTCTAGTCATTGGCTACAATTAAAGCAAGCATAAAACGTACAGTAGATGATTTTACTACAAAACTAAAAAGTTTCTTTAAAATCCACACCTAATGATTGGTGAAAACCTTTTGCTACCAACCGTACCTTGTACTTGTTAATGCTACCATCTGAGTGCTTTTTTTAAAAAAAAATTTTAACCACTCACTTGTTCCCTACCAAATTGTAGTTGCTTAAGTAGGGAATTAGAGTCCATGTTTTGTTGTTTCATAGAGCTGTCATTTCAGCGTCCATAGCCTTTTTCCAACAATCTGATGTCATTGCCTCTGAAACACTAGTAGATTTTGTCGTGCTTGTAGTTTCTGTATTTCTCAAGTTTACTACAAGATAATTATAGATCTTTGGCTTAAAAATGCCACTCTTTGATTGAGTTTGCATTAGATGTGTGGATTGCTCTTGGTTATTAGACACCAAATTATCTGCAACAATAGACAAATTTTTTGTACTTGCACTTACAATACCATTAGTATTATTCACAACACGTGGTAAAACTAGAAGTTGAAATTGAGAATCCAGTTCTGTACTTACATCCTGATTCAAAGAGGGAACTGCTGCAATAGGAGTTATGTTGCTAGGCTCACCAGATGGTACATTCATCAGACCTATAGGTGAAGAATTTTCTATGGTAGAATGGAAAAGAAAATTAAGCAATGTAATGATTATGTCATGTGAGTTTTGTTTTGAGATAGGAGAAGTACTAAAACCTTGTTTAAATGGAAACTCCTTTCATTAAAAATAACATGTCTAGATATGTAGACTCTCCCATTAGAAGCAAGACATTTATACTCTTTATGATTTTCACTACAACCAAGAAAGACACACTTTGTACTATGGAATTGAAACTTATGTTTTTTATTTGGTCCTAGACAAAAAAAACAAGTACTCTCAAACACTTTGAAGAAAAGATAACCTGGTTTTTGTTTATAGATGCATTCTCAAGGTGACACATTGCTTAAAACAAGTGTAGGTATTCAGCTAATGATGTACATGACAGTACTAAAAGCATCTCACCAAAATTAGAGAGGCATAGAAGCTTGTGCTAGTAGTGTCAACCTCATTTCAACTATATGCTTATGTTTTCTTTCAAGAATTTCATTTTGTTGGCTTGTGTGAGGACCCGAATGTCTAAAGAAAATGGCCTCTTGTTTTAGGAAAGGAGCAAGAGTTGTAAAATTTACCACCCCAATTACCTTGGAACGTTTTGATCTTACTCTCAAACTTGTTTTCAACCAACTTTTTATATGCTATGAAGGTTGACAATGCTTCTTGTTTATGCTTTAATGGATAATGTATGAGAACCTTGAATAATCATCAACAAAATTAATGTAATAAAGATATCTAAAAATTGAGGTAATTGGTGCATGACCCCCATAGGTAAACTAACTCTAGAGGTTTATTATTCTGAGATGTTGAAGTAGGAAAGAGCAAAACATACAATTTACCAAGTTGACAACAGTCACAGATGTTTGGTTTAATAATTCCAGCAACCTTTCTATTGATTGAATTCAAACAACAGACAAACTTTTATTAGAAAAATGGCCTAGTCGTTGATGTCAAGTATCTTGAGACACATTACATATAGACTGGCATGGCTTAGTAGGAGAAGACTAAAAATTACTAATGGAAGACATAAAACTCTGACTTTTGTCATAGGGAATTGAACTGAAGACTAAGGAAAAATAGGTGTTGATGTTGCTGGAAGAGTCCTAACAAGTGGTTGAGGAAGCACCATTTGGTAGAGTTCATCTTTAAGTACTCCTTATAGCATTGCACTCTTTCTTACCTTGTCCTTAACAACACAAAAATCAGAGTGAAACTCAACAAAATAGTGATGGTCTACAATTAACTTTGCTGTACTAATAAGTTTCTTCTTGATCTTTGGTACATGTAACGCATCCTTAAGAATAATTCATGACTGAGGCATGATTTTATCTCTAGAGCCAATTATATAGACTATCCTATATGAGAGATTGCAAGTCTATTTCCATTACCAACAACTAATTTGCATTTACCAGAGTAGATGGACTTGATATTAAGGTTTTCCAAGTCAGAAGTAACATGATCAATGACCCCACTATCAGCTAACCATCCTACATCAGTGAAGATTTATGGTGTGGCTATGTAAGCAACATTGTTGCGTTGAGGTGAATTGCTTGAGCTAATGCCATTGTTGTTGAAAGACTCGTCAAACTTGTGGTAACACATAACAAAAGTATGCCCAAACTTGCAGCATAACTGACAAGTAGGCCTATTGTTAGAGTTTTTATAAGGATGAAAACATCTCATGCCTCTTCCTTTCTCATTTTTGTTTTCAACTGAACTCTTCCTTTGTGCTTTGGTCTGATTTGAACCAAAATTCTTGTTTTCATCTACATTAGTATTTTTAGATCGCACAAAATCAACAGGGTCAGTAGTATCATTAGAAGCAACAACATTCAACCTCATTAGTGTACTTTCAAATGTAACAAGAGTGACAAAGAGTTCTTGCCATGACATCGTATCTATACCTTATATTTGACGTGATAGGAAAGTACTTAGCCTCTAAACCACTTAACACTGAAGAGATGAGATAGTTGTGTAGGAAATTACCTGAATCCAATATGAAACCCGGCGCAATGGAAGCGAACGCATTGATTAGAAAACACGGATCGCAATGACCTTTTTTTTTATTAAAAGGATTTTTTATTAAAAAAAATAAGTTTGATATCATACCTTTGAGATGACAAAGGTGATAGAAGATGATGTCAAGATTCAACATAATCTTCCGAGTTATCCCCGATCTACTACGAACCGATGTGTGGGCATCTTTGGAAGAACTCAGAAGAAAACTTATTTTCTTCATTGATAGTTTGGGAGGAGAGGCAAGCAATGACTTACTTCCTTAGGGTTTGACCATAAGTTTCCTTGTATAGAACCAAAGCTCTAAGGGATTTTAAATTCTGTAACTTAATTATGAAAATGAAAATATCTTTTTAATTTTTGGTCAGCTTCATTCTCATGGGTTTGGGTTCATGAATTTTTTCATGAACGTTAACACTGAGTCATGCCCCATTGGACTTCCAAAACCCAATGGTGTTCTTTCTTATGTAATTGGGCCTAAAGTTGGTTTAGTTATCCAATTGAATTTCCAAAGTCCAATTAACCTAATTTCTAATTAATTAATAATAAATCTAATTTGTTATTAATAGCCAAATTAAATGATCCAAATTGGTAATTAATTAATAATAAATCTAATTTATTATTAATATCTAAATTAAATAATTTTATTAAAAATTAAATAATCTCTATTATTTCATTTTCTCTCAATCAAGTGTTTGTTGCAAAGGTAACAAGCTAGCAAGGGGACCTTATGGACCTACAGCTTTGAGCTCCAATTGTTATGATCAGTCAGTCAAAGTCTTCAACTAACCAACCCCACCATTAACCCAAGGTAATTCCACTATAGACTTGAGGCTTTACTCTTGCACTGTAGATGAGTTATGTCCATGATATAACCATAATACCTCATGTGATCCTTCACAAAGTGACTTATGGTTCTAATTGGATGAAGTTATTGTTTTGCCCCTGACCTCACCTCTTACTCCTTAAGTACCACCAATTCTCTAATGGATAGCCTTCTATGAATCTCATCATGGAAAAATTCTTCTTGGGGTATCAAGAAGGCGGGTACCATGTTATCCAAGTCCCGAACTAGCACATTAAGAGAATCACTTATATACGCACTAAATATGGAGAAGAGCACATTTTGCACTTTCCACTATTGAGTGGCTATGAATTTCATCTCGTGTAGGAATGTTTCCAGCTCTCCAATTGAAGGCATTTCCAAGGCACTAGATTTATTGAGCAAACAAATAAGTTACTCTCACCACGCTGTACAAAGAACACACCCGCATAGGCAAGAGTTCATAACACACTCAGAATTCAAATCAAATTACGTATAATCATCATAGTGATGTGTTTGCATTTTCTTTAACAGTCTTACAAGAAAAGTGTAGAACACACATGCAATCCAGTCTTATGCAATCTCATTGCATGCGATACCTCTACTCACATGTCACCACTTGAACGATCTGGATAAGACCATTTGTAATATTTACAAAGTGGACTATATCAACAGTGTACCAGAATAATGTCCTTAACTCTATCCATGTACCATAGACCATTTAAGCCATTACTCTTAAACTTGATCATCTCGTATGTCTAATACATACCAAGTTTAAGAACACATCTAGTGGCTAAGGAGCGACTAGACATTGAGTGCCGCTAAATTTGACAAAATGGACAAATAATGTTTAAGTCTATCTTATTTACATCATTATAGTTTACATGATGTCACAAGTTTAGGGCACAAATCTCAACAAGATAAAAGTCACTGGCTCTCCAGTGAGTTTAAGATTTTTTGCAGTTTGCTTCAATAGGCCTAGATATTCAGACATCTTCATGGAGCCCTTCTTGGTATTCTGTAGAATACTCCTTAGTTGATTCACCTTGGCTTTACTAGTAGCTCCATATAAATCCTCCAAGGCCTTTCATACGGATCTTGAAGAACTGAGCTCCACCACACCTACTACTACAGAGGGAGTCATTGAACCAAAAAGCCATCCCAAAATCACTTGATCAACAACATTCCATTGTTCATATGCTCGATTGATAAGAATTTCAGATGTTCCTTCAGTGCTGTTAGAAGCTAAAAACCTGGCTCCTTTTCTTTTTTGGCCTTTTAATATAACCAAAACCATTCCCCTCCAAAGAGAATAGTTCTTATCATCAAGTTTGACTGTAAGGACCGTTCCTAATGGATGTCCAAAGAAGGTATTTGGTGGAACAGGGACATTTGGTACAGAAGAGGACTGTGTTACATTTGAGGTCTATGGGATGTTGGTTGAAACTTCAGGATCAGAAGCCATAGTAAGCTTAAATCGTTCTGATACCAACTTGAAGTTTGGTAAAAATTAACTTGTTTATTAACCTCAAGGATTGGAGATTAAATACTCTTAAAAGTACATCACAGTTAAAAGATACAAGCCATGTTCTGTATAAGCAGTGGAGAACGAAGTGAGGAGATTAACTAAAAATAACTAACCACATTTACAAAGGAATAAAAACGACAACATATGACTAACTGAGAAGTGACACCGTTTGGAGATGTTAACTATGTAAGTTGGATGATGCCGTTTAGGAGAATGGAAATCAAATAAGTCACCTGTTATTTCGTTTCTTGATCAGTCACATATTTAGCCTATTGTCAATGTTCCTAATGTTCAACTCACTTTTCCCACTATTGATATCCCTATAGATTCTTTGCTAGGCAAGCGTCCTAATGTCGTTGTATCCTCTTCTTTAACTATCAGTTTTCCTTGCCCAATTGCTAGTATGGTCCCTCTTCGACATTCTTCAAGGGTTATCAAACAACCTTCTTATTTTTCAAGATTTTCATTTCAATCTTTCTAGTTTGTCTTCTATATCTACTTGGCATCCCTTGCAACACTATTTGTTATATTTCAAATTGCTCCCTAGTTTCATTAAGCCTTTACTCTTAGTGTCTCAACACATTACGCACCTCAATTTTATAACTAGGCAATTTGTTTTGAACATTGGCATGAGGTTAGGAAGGTTAAGTTAGATGCCATGGAAACTAATCACACTTGGACCGTTGTTTCTTTCCCTTACAGTAAACACTCTATTAAGTACAAAATTGATGGCTCCATTGAACATTATCAAGCTTGCCTAGTTACAAAGAATTATACTCAAGAAGAAGGTTTGGATTTTATTAGTAGCTAAGACTATTACCACCTAAGTTCTTCTTTAGGTGGTTCTTTCTTGTAATTGGCCTCTTGTCCAACTTCATGTGAATGATGTCTTCCTCCGTGGTAACTTTTTTGAGGACGTATATATAAATTTACCTTTGGGTTATGAATCTCAATATATTGAATGTCTCTACCAAGGGGGAGCTTTTGGTATGTAAATTCCATAAATCTATTTATGGCTTAAAATAGGCATCGAGACTATGGTTTTCGAACTTCCTCTAATATTTTACTTTCTCTTGGATTTCATAAGTCGAAGGACAATTATTACTTGTTCACCCATAGATGATCAGCTCAGGTATAGATTTTCTTGTAGCTCTTATGATATATGTTGACGTTACTATCATAATGGGTACTAGCTCTTCTGGAAATCAACTGTTAAAGTCTCACTTTAATACCCAATTTAAGCTAAAAAACTACGAAACGTTGAAATATTTTCTTAGCCTTGGCCTTACTTCATCTGATACTTTAATGCAAAAATTAATTGGAACTAGCTCTACTCTAGCCTTATATATTTTCTAAACTATTTAAACAATCAAAACATATATCTATCCGAAATCTAGTTGGTATTAAAAAAAACCTTGAAGGAAGGGGAAGCACAATTTTTTGTGAAGATAATAGTGATATAACCGGTTGAAGCATGCAATGGTTTGTTGCACAATTTTCTATGAATTAAATTTTTCCGCATGTTTAATATATATAGTTTTCTTAATATATTTTATTTTTCTATTAACAACTAATTCAAATAATTATTAATTTGTTAAGTCTAATCTCCTTAATCAAATGATCGCGGTTCGAATCCCACCCTGGTTGAACTTAAAATAATAATAATAATTCTTTTTAGTACAAATAATAATAATACTTAATGTGAATTTAAAGTAAATGTTATAATTAACAAATTACAATTATAAAAAATTAGAAAAGTGTAAAGGTTGGGGATTTGAAAAAATCAATAGACCAATGTATGCAACCAACTCACATCTTTCTCCTTGCTCCACACATATTCTAAGTTTTTAAATGTCTTTTAAATCTCACGATGCTTTTGTAATCGACAATCTAAAATTTTTGTAATAAGAATGGTAATTAAAATTATGGTTCTTCAAAAAGGAAAAACGAAGTGCTACAAAAATGTGGCAGTTGTAGGCGGTCGAGACGCAGTTGAACACTTGGACCATCAAAGGAAGGCCGCGTGTCTCCAAGCCACGTCACCTCAAGTCGGTGGTGGCGAGGTCAGGTTCGGAAGAAGGCTGTGTAAGCTACTCGATTAGTAACTTGTGCCCATAAAAGGCGTCGGACGAAGCGCGTCAAAGCCAAATCCCGCCTCCGATGACCCAATCACCGCCCGCCGTAATTCACGGCGGATTCAATGGTAACCATTTTCGTCGCGTGCTCCTCCATTTGTTATAAGAAGGGCCCCTGGCCATGATGAAAGGTACACATGAATTCTAAACCAAAATCGACTATTACTTTGGTTATTTATCTGACTTAAGTGTCAGAGCGTGGTCGAAACTACCCCTACCTCGTTTTTGCTTCTTCTCATTTCCGAGAAACACTCAGAGGATCTCATCCACATCTCAGACACTTGCGTGCAGAAACATTTTGGCACCGTCTGTGGGGAACGATAACATTGTAATCAAGCCAAGTAGAGATGGCAGGATTAGATTTTGATCACTCCGAGGCTGATTGGCATTGATCGTGGTCTAGCAATGAGAGGTTGGCCACAGTGCAGCCAAACCTTTCTTGCCCAACTAGGAGAGGCGAGAGAGGACATGGGCACCAAACAGCCATGGCCCAAATCTAGGCACTACAGGCCTTGGTCCGAGACCAAGCATAGGTCATCCTGACCATACAAGCACAAATATAGGCACTGACGACACATGCTCAATCCACACAACCAGCCACAAGGGCACCTCGGGGATCGGACCCCAAGAGAACGAGTGCCAATTGCCTCCACACACTGAATGCATAAGACTTGAACCTTGAGGGGACACGTCTACAAGGCGTAGTAAAACCCAGATCACCTTGCGACTGAACTGGTCTTAGCCCAACTTACGAGATAAGGTCGAGGCTAAGAGGCGAGAACGTAGCGCATCCTACAGTAAGAGCGACTATGCCGACACCTCTAGCAAGCTGGATTGGGAAGATGACCTAGAAAAAGTCTGTACGGAACAAAAGGCAAATTTCTGAGAAGAAATCAAGGATCTACAAAAGGGGTTCGTAGTGGAAAAAGCTTCAGGGGTGGCCACGGCCAAACAAATCCTTAAGCCGAGCCTAGAACCTTTTACCACAGAGGTAATGAACGTGGAAATTCCAAAGAAATCCAAAGATCATACCCTGAAATCGTACGACGAAACCACGGATCCCGTCGATCATGTGGACACTTATCGTGCCAAGATGGAGCTGTATCAGGTTTCAGATGCTATCAGGTGTCGGGCATTCTTCGTGACGTAAACTGAAGCGATGCGAGCCTGGTATCAAAAATTGAAACTAGGAATCATCTCCAGCTTCCAAGAATTGGTTGAATTGTTTGTCGAGCAATTCCTTGGGAGTAGTAAGGATTAGCGCCCACCGAGCCATTTGATGG
>JAOANK020767615.1:0-10881 GCA_026257165.2 Telfairia occidentalis | reverse complement strand
CTTTACTAACAACGAACTTTTCTAATGCTATGCAATTATAAGCTGAGTTTAACTAACGTTTGGTTCCCCCTCTCGAGGTTACCTAATCTCTCACTAGGCACGCATACTCAACCTCTCGGTCTATTACCCACACACCTAGCAAGGCATTACAAACTACCCACTGATTATCACCTCTTAGAGGACCCATTGTAATCACATCCTTTCTCGAGCTCAGGGCAAACCCACTTATCATCACGGTTCACAAAAGACCCACTAGAGATAATAACACATGCTTGTTGGGATTTATGCCCTAAGCTCGTAATGTCATGTAAACTATAATGATGTAAAAAGATAAAATTTATTTGTGCATCTTGTAAGATTTAGCGGCATTCAATGTCTAATCGCTCCTCAGCCACCGGATATATTCTTAAACTTGGTATGTATTTAGACATATGAGAGGATCAAGTTTAAAAGTAGTGGCTTAATTGGTCTACAACATATGATAGGGTTGGAGACATTATTCTGGTACACTGTTGATACAGTCCACTTTGTAATTGTTACAAATGGTTTTATTCTGATCATTCATGTCGTGACATGTGAGTGGAGATATCGTATGCAATGGAATTGCATAAGACTGGACCGCGATGTGTTTTGCACATTTCTTGTAAGACCATTGAAAGGAAGTGCAAACACATCACTAGGATGATCATAGGTCATTTCATCTGAATCCTGAGTGTGTTATGAACTCCTGCCTATGCGGGTGTGTTCTTTGAGCACTGTGGTGAGAGTGACTTATATATTCGCTCAATAAATCTAGTGTCTTGGGAATGCATTCAATTGGGGAGTTGGGAAAATTCTTACACAAGATGAAATTCATAGGCACTCAATAGTGGAAAGTGCAAAGTGTGCACTTCTCCATATTGAATGAGTATATAAGTGATTCCCTTAATATGCTTGTTCGGGAGTTGGATAATGGGGTACCTGCCTTCTTGATACCCCAAGAAAGATTTTCCCATGATGAGATTCATGGAAGGCTATTCATTAGAGAACCAGTGGTACTTAAGGAGTAAGAGGTGGGACCAGGGGAAAAACGATAATTTCATCCAACTGAAACCACGAGTCAAGTTGTGAAGAATCAAACGAACTCATATGGTTATATTTGTTGAAATAACTCAACTATAGCTAGAGTGCAACCTCAGGTTTATAATGGAGTTACCTTGGGTTAATGGTGGGATTTGTTAGTTGAAGAGTTTGACTAATTGATCTTAACCATTGGAGCTCAAAGCTATAGGTCCATAAGGTCTCATGGCTAACTCATTACTTCTACAACGAACACTTGATTGGGAGAAAATTAAATAAGAAATTAATAATAAATTAGATTTATTATTAATTAATTAAAAATTGGGATCATTTAATTTGACTATTAATAATAAATTAGATTTGTTATTAATTAATTAAAAATTGGGTTAATTGGACTTTGGAAGTCCAATTAGATAGCTACACCAGCTTTAGGTCGAATTACACATGAAAGAAACTCATTGGATTTTGGAAGTTCATTGGGGCATGACTTAGTGTTAAGGTCCATGGAAGAGTTCATGAACCCAAACCCATGAGATCATAGCTTAACAATTATTTATGAAAATTAAACAAAATTTTAATTTTCATCATTAAATTATAGAATTTAAAAGCCCTTAGACTTTTGGGCCCTATATAAGGAAACTTATTGTCAAACCTACAAAAGTAAGTCATGGTCTCCCCCTCCTACCTCTCCTCTCGCTCCTCCCAAGAGCCATAAAAAAATTAGTTTTCTTCTGAGTTCTCCCAAAGGTTCTCATACACCGGTTCGTATTAGATCGACAATAGTTCGAAAGATCATATGGAGTCCCGGTCATCTCAAAGGTATGTTTTTAAAAAACTATTTTTTGTAAAATCCTTTTAATCAAAAGTTGTCATTATGATTCGTGTTTTCTAATCAATGTGCTTGTTTCTGCTGCACCAGGTTTCAGATCGGATTCGGATAATTTTTCTTCATCTTTATATTCCAATTTTGCCCGCAAACAATTTAATACATACTCACTTTGCCCTTCAAACTTCTACAGAGCGTGATTGTTTATGTTGAGATGTGTCTACATAGACAGATACATCCTTTTACACGAAGTCACCTCCAATGGAACATGGTTGTTGATAGGATGTAAATTTAGTCATTTAGTATGTTGAATTACCTTATATTTTAAACAGTTTTCATGCTAAATTAATGGAATTATGATTAATTTGATATAGGTGGTGAGGTACCGAAAATTTGGCATAATTAACCTTAAAAGCTCATTTTTAGCACTCATGGAAGGACGTTTGGTAGAAGACTTTGTTCGACAAGATGCCCTTCAATTTGGAAGTGTTGACTTTCTCTTTACGAGAAGCAAAATAACATATTTTAGAAATTATTTTGGGGAGTCAAAAAAATCATTCATTTTGTGGAACTTCCCCTTTGGTCAAAAATCTATTTTTCTTCTTTATTTATTTTGAGAAAAAAAAATCTTTTGCTGGTTAAACGCTATTTTTAGTACGGTGGTGGCCTATAAAAAGAGGCATTGGCATGTAGAGGCGACACCAACACTTCACACCGAAAAGAGAGAGAGTTAAAGTTTTTGGAGAGTTTGGCAACTTCTCCTTTTTTATCAAAAGCTTAAGCTTAATAACCATGAGTGGCTAATTTCTCATTCTAATTCAAGGGTGAGCCAATTCCAAATCCACTTGTAAATGTAGCGAGACTTTAATTTCTTCTTTAGAATCTTTCTTCAAGTTTCAAGAATTCTTTGTTTCTTGTTTTAATTTTCTTATGAAACAATGTTATTAATTGGCGTCTTAATTTAATTGCAATTTTTCTATTGTTATCTGTGAATTATCTATGATTCTAGTTATTACAAATAATTGACATATAAAAAAGTAGAAAAGAGTTGGCTTATGTGTGTGTAAATGTGACTACCCTTTTTACATAGCTTGTATAATAGACTCTAGAAAATTAAGAAATTAAATTAATTAAATTGTTTCTATCTCAATTGATTAATTTTGGCTTAGTCATTTCAGTATATGTAATGATGTCTTTCACTTATATGGAACGCTATCGTGCCCAATTATTTGTTTGGTAAGATTTGATTTGAACGTTAGGTTCGAGTCAATGAATTTAGGAAATTTACCACTGTCACGCTATCATGTCTAGTAGACTAAGTTCTTTAAATTAGAATTGTCATTTAAGCCTATGATCAAATTACAATTGAACGAAATTCACCCTTGGATTGGAAATTAGGTAAGATTTATTCTCACAAATTTAAATCATTTTCTTAGTTTTTAATTATTTAATTTAGTTTAGTTTAATTCCTAAACCAAAAAACCCCCCCGATTTTTACTTTATCTTTGATTAAATATTGAGAAATAAATCCTCATAGTTCCCTTGGGATTCGACTTGATTCCAATATCTCTACTAGTTATTTTAAAGAATCGGTATTTTATTTAAAGGGTCTCGACAACTCGTTCAATTTGGCATCATTGCTGGGGAACTATTTTTAGTTTCTCATTTTTAATCATTTTTATTTTATTGTTTATGACCCATTCCTCTCAGAATTCTGAATTGTTGTATAACCCTGAAATCGAGAAGACAGCACGACGATTGAGAAAAAAGACTAGAGAAAGAAAGAGACGTTTTAAAGAAGAAGCACAATGTGGTTCGACTACCCATGAGATACCGTTGAGTCAAGTATTTGAAGAAAGGATGGCAGATCGAACTCTCAAAGAACTAGCTGCTCCAAAATTAAATCAATAACCTTTATGCATTACTTTCCCTAATGTTACAGTTGATTTTGAACTAAAATCAGGTTTGATTCACTTACTTCTTACCTTCCGTCGATGTGCAGGTGAAGATCCTCAAAAGCACTTGAAAGAATTTCACATCGTATGTTCGGGAATGAAACCACATGGAATAACCGAAGAGCAGATCAATCTTAGAGTTTTTCCTTTCTCTTTAAATGATCAAGCCAAAGATTGGCTCTATTATCTTCCTTTCGGTTCAATAACCATGTGGAACGAGATGAAAAGGGTATTTTTGGAGAAATTTTTTCCTACCTCCCAAGCTGCAAATATTAGGAAGAAAATCTATGGCATAACACAAATTATAGGGGAGACTCTTTATTAGTATTGTGAGAGATTTAGAAGACTTTGTGCTAGATTTCCCCACCACCAAATTTCTAACCAGCTCCTAATCTAGTACTTCTATGAAGGATTACTACCGATGGATAGGAGTATGATTGATGCAGCAAGTAGAAGGAGTTGATGAACAAAATACCCTAAGAGGCAAGGCAATTAATCTCCATCATGGCAGTCAATTCCCAGCAATTTGGGACTATAGCTGGTAGAGTATTTGCACAAGTTAATGAGGTAAGTGAACTTAAAAATCAAAATTCTGATGTAACTGTTTTAGTTCGATAAATGACTGTAGGACAACTGCAAACAGCAAAAGCATGTGGGATTTGCTTACATCCAGGCCATCCTTCCGAGGCGGGCACTCAATTACAACAAGATTCCATGCACGAAGCTAATGTTGTAGGAGGATTTTTCGGACAACCTCAAAGGAAGTATGATCACTATTCTAATCATTACAATCTGGGATGGAAGGATCATCTAAAGTTGAGCTATGGAAACCAAGGAGGACAACAAAGACAACCTTATCAGAATTTCATGAGACCACCCTAAGTTCCTATGCAAACTCAAACCTCAAATTCAGGTATGTCCTTGGAGGATATTGTTAAGAATCTTGCTACCAACACTCTTCAATTCCAACAGGAAACAAGGACGAGGATACAAAATTTAGGCAACCAAATTACTCAACTGGCTACCTCAGTTAGCAAATTGGAAGCTCAAAACTCTGGTAAGCTAGCTTCTCCAGCGGAAGTAAAACCAAGGGAGAATGTGAGTGCAATCACACTCAGAAGCGGAAAGGAGATTCCCTCAGGATCAATGTCGTCTAAAGAAAATGGAGTGGATGAAGAAAAGAATGAAGAGCAAATTCCTCCCACAACATCATGCGAGGTAAAATTTGATCCTTCTTTATCTTTTTCTTCTCAAACTCTTTTACCTCCTTTTCCTAACATGTTAGCTAAACTCAATGAAGGTAAGCACGAAAAAGAGATCTTGGATACCTTTAGGAAAGTAGAAATCAATATTCCATTATTGGATGCAATCAAGCAAATTCTCAAATACGCAAAGTTCTTGAAAGATTTATGTACAAACCGGAGAAAGATGAAGGAAAAAGAGAAAGTTGTGGTAAGTAAGAATGTATCGGCTATTTTGCAAAAAAAAAATATCCCAGAAAAATGCAAAGATCCAAGAATGTTTTCGTTACCTTGCATTATTGGTAATAAAAAAAATTAAGCGTACCATGTTAGATTTGGGAGCTTCCATAAATGTCATGTCATTTTCTGTTTACCAAGAGTTAAAATTAAATGACTTGCAAAAGACTGGTGTAATAATTCAATTGGCTGATTAATCCTATATTCACCCTTTATGAGTTGTTGAGAATGTTTTGGTACAAGTCAATGAACTCATTTTTCCTGTTGATTTTTATACTTTGGACATGGATGGTAATAATTCTTCCAAATCAACTTCAATTTTACTAGGATGACCATTTATAAAAACAGCTAAGACTAAAATTGATGTGAACAAGGGTACTCTCTCTATTGAATTTGATGGAGAAATTGTAAAGTTCCATATTTTTTATGCAGTAAAGTATGCTAATGATGAGCATTCTCTTTGTCAGCTTGATGTGATTGATTCACTTGTGCAGGAGGAATTAGGGAAGGACGATGTTGATTTTGGAGAAGAATTAGAAATACAATCAAATGAGATGGGAGTCGAAGAATTATTTTCATTATCTTTAAATGCTAACGTTGAAACTTCTTTAACTTTTAATGAAAAGTTTCCTTCACCTATGCAGGTACCTAAGTTGGAGTTGAAAGCATTGTTAGACTACCTTAAATATGTTTATCTAGGGGAAATCTAGACATTACCTGTCATCATCTCCAAAGAACTTATAAATGAACAAGCAGTTAAGTTGGTAAGAATTTTAAAGGAACATAAGGTTGCAATAGGATGGACCTTGGCCTACATAAAAGGCATTAGTCTAGCAATTTGCATGCATAGAATTTTACTTGAGGACGATGCTAAACCATCAAGGGACCCACAAAGAAGGTTGAACCCAGCGATGAAGGAAGTGGTAATGAAAGAGTTACTCAAATTACTAGAAGTAGGTATAATCTATCCAATTTCAGATAGTAAATAGTTAAGCCCAATTCATGTAGTTCCAAAGAAAACTAGAATTATTGTGGTAAAGAATCACAATAATGAATTTATTTCAACACGAGTGCAAAATGGTTGGAGCATGTGTATTGATTTTAGAAAACCCAAGCAACTAGAAAAGATCATTTTTCTCTTTCCTTTATTGACCAAATGGTTGAAAGATTGGCAGGAAAACTATCCTTTTGTTTTCTTGATGACTTTTTAGGTTTCCATCAAATCTCTATTGCTCAGGAAGACCAGGAAAGGACGACATTTACTTGCCCCTTTAAAACTTATGCTTATAGGCAAATGCTTTTTAACCTCTGTAATGCACCAGGTACATTCCAAAGATGCATGATGAGTATCTTCTCAAAATACATTGAAAAATGCATAGAAGTATTTATGGATGATTTTGCTATATATGGAGATACTTTTGATGAATGTTTGGATAACTTGACTAAAATTTTGAAAAGATGCATCGAGACCAACTTAGTTTTAAATTATGAAAAATGTCACTTTATGGTTACACAAGGCATTGTGTTAGGACATGTGGTCTCATCTAGAGGAATAGAGGTCGATAAGGCTAAAGTGGCTAAAGTGGAAATGTTAGGGAAGTGCGTTCTTTTCTCGGGCATGTAGGATTTTATCGTAGGTTTATCTAAGGTTTTTCAAAGATCGCTTTGCCCATGACAAACTTATTACAAAAGGAAGTTCAATTCGAGTTTGGTAAGGAATGCAAGGAGGCTTTCGATAAACTCAAAGAGTTATTGACCAGTACACCTATAATCTGACCACCTCAATGGGACTTGTCTTTTGAAATTATGTGCGATGCCAACAATTACATCGTAGCAGCGGTTCTTGGTCAGCGTATTGATAAGAAAAGTCATGCAATCTATTATGCTCCCAGAACCTTGAACCGGGCTCAGTGCAACTATTCCACATCTAAAAAGGAGCTTTTATCAATTGTTTATGCTTTAGATAAATTTCGACCCTATGTACTTGGATATGAAATAATTGTATTGTAACGCCCCAAGCTCAGGATTCAAAATTCGGATTCGGCACCTACTGGCCCCAGCATTCCCCTGCAACCTGTTCACGCTACCTACTTGACTTGAGCTGCTTGAGAGAGTGAAGACTGCCTCCACAGGCCAACATAGGTCCTTCGAGCATGCTTTGTCCTCACTCACATGCTTCCTAAGTAAATTTTCTAGGAGGTCACCCAACATAAGATTGCTCCAAGCTAAGCACGGTTAACTTTGGAGTTTTAATAATTGAGCTACTGAAAAAGAAGGTGCACCTTGTTGGTATAGGTAGTCACTATCAATTCTTTTAAGCCTTTCTTAACCATGCTTGCATAGTCTTAGGATCCCTCTCATTCGAATGTAGTGTCGGTTCATTCATGTACCCCTCCTCTACTCGGGCATTACATGTATATTTTGATCATGCAGCTTTGAAGTATCTTTTGGTGAAAAAAGAATCAAAACCAAGACTACTACGGTGGATTTTACTTCTTCAAGAGTTTAACTTGAAAATAAAAGACCGAAAATGAGTTGAAAGTTTTGTTGCATAGATTGATAAGAGATGAAGATGTTGCACCACTCAACGATGATTCTCCAAATGAGCACTTGTTCTAGCTCGAAGGTATAGGTCCTTGGTATGCAGATATGGTTACTTATCTCGTTATAGGAAAAAATTACCTCCTTATCTAGATAAGTCTAGGAAAGAAAAAATTAAAAGTGAGCCAAAATATTGTGTTTGGGATGAACCTTTCTTATGAAAATTATGTTCTGATCAAATGATTAGAAGATATGTTCCTAAAAATGAATTTTAATCTATTCTAGCCTTTTGCCATGATTATGCATGTGGGGGACACTTCGGACCTAGACGAACTGCTAGGAAAATCTTAGAAAGTGGATTGTATTGGGAGATTTGTTTAGAGATGCGTATTAGTTTTGTAAGAATTGTGAAAACTGCGAAAGAGTAGGAGCACTAACTCGTAAAAATAAAATGCCTCAAGTTCCAATTTTTATTTGCAAAATATTTGATGTGTGGGGCATTCACTTCATGGGTCTATTTCCTTCCTCTTGTGGTTTTTCATACATACTTTTAGCTGTGGACTATGTTTCCAAATAGGTGGAAGCAAAGGCCACCAAAACTGATGACTCTCAAGCTGTTGTAGGTTTTATGAGTCTCTGTTTGGGTGATGCACTTTGGGTTTACCGAACATCTTATAAGACCCCCATAGGAATGTCACCATATCGGTTAGTATTTGGTAAATCATGCCACCTACCAGTCGAAATTGAGCATAAGCCTATTGGGCAGTCCGAAGGTGCAACATGGACTTAGATCAAGCTGGAGTGTCAAGACTGTTACAACTGCAAGAATTGGAGGAATTGAGATTGAAGGCATATGAGAATTCAACAATCTATAAAGAGAAATCAAAGTTGTTTCATGATAACATGCTCCTATGGAAACAATTAGAGATCGGGCAAAAAGTGTTATTATATAATTCCCGACTTAAGCTTATGCCCGGTAAGTTCAGTTTTCAATGGGTTGTAGTTACTAATGTGTTTCCTTATGGTGCAGTTGAGATTAGGAGCGTGGATACAGGAAAGATTTTTAAAGTGAATGGCCATGGTTGAAAATATTCCATGAAAGAGAAATGGTGTCATGTGTCGATGACGTTCTTTTAGAACTCCCCACCTACATGGATGGCTGAAATTTCTTATGGTCATGTCGGGCATAGCGACCTTAAACAATTGTGCTATTGGGAGGCAACGAAATCCTATCTTTATTCTTTATTTTAGTTTTGCTTAATTTCATTTTTAATTTTTCAGTGATTTTAATGGAAAAGGTTCATTTTGGGGTCAAAGGTCATTTTTAATAAGACGTGACCATAATTTATATTGAATGGCCTTCTGTCTTATTTTGTCGATTGTTTTTATCACTTTTTTCAAAAGACCATTTTTTATGAAGCGTGACCACCTTTTATTTCTATTAACCTTTTGCTTTCCATCTTCAATAAAACTTTCTCATTTTTTATTTTGTAAATTTATCTTGATTTAATTTTATCTTATTTAGATCTTTTCACTTGTTTTCAATAATTAAAAAAATAAATAATTTTGATTTGATTTTATCTCGATTTAAAAGTTAATTTTCGAATTTAATCTTCCTTCTTTTTCATCGAAATAAAATTAAAACCCTAAGATTTTAATGATTTCTTCTCCAGCATAGAGAAAAATGTGAAGCGTTACAACGACAGCTAGAGACCTACGTCGGGCAGTGGCAACACTTCGCACGACCACTCCATCGGCTAGGGTGGCACGCGCGTAGAAGGCCATGCTACCTAGTACGCCACCACTGTCAGGCCAGAAGCGGTCGACGGTCCAAGTACAGGTCCAGATTCGAGCGGCCTCTACCCAAATTTGCTTGGAACCGTGCTAAAACAGGTCAGTCGTGTCGCCTGCAACACCTTCGCCTGAGTAAACTCGTGCAGGTCGGTTCTGCCCAGACGCGCGCAGTGGCGCTCCATGTGTAGAAGCAGACCCATGCCGCTGTGCGGGTCAATTTCGCCTAAACCAACGTCTCTTCTACCCAACCATGTAGACCCGACCAAAAACGACCCAGATTTGGATCTCGAACCTCCACAGAACAGGAAGACCTGCGTGCCTGCTGCAGCACCTCCGACCGTTCAGCCTGCTACGCTGCCCCCTACTCCAGCCCGTTTGTGCACACCATACAGCCCAATGCAACTTCAATGACCCGTTCCAAATCAGACAATCCCAGTGGAAATTTTGACAATCAATGCCCTTTGGTTCGACCAAATGTAACATCAAATTTTATCCCTATTCAGCATCGACAATTTTGTTTGGAAAAAGGTAAGACCATTTTGCCTCCATCTAAAGCCGATTTGAATGCGTTTTTAACACTCGACACTAAAGCTTGGCGAGCCAGGTATGATGACATTCGAACTCGACAAATTAACCCTGGTAAATTTGTTGACACTCACTATTTAGAGGAATTAAATATTAAAGAAAATTTTGATGATTTGGTCTCTGCTATGTGGTGGAAAACTTTTGTGAATATCAATTATCTCACTTTTCTTGAATTAATTTAGAAATTTTACACTACTTTTCAATTTAAAATTCTTGAGGATTTTTCTTCTAATAGAGCTAATGTAATGAATTTTAGACTATTTGGCAAAAACTTTCATCAATCAATTACTGAGTTTAATTTAACCTTAGCTTTCATTGCTACTAATTTTTGTTACACAACTCAGTATAAAAACTCAGCTATTGATTTTACTGATGATTTTACTCATGCTCTAATATGGAAAAATATGCCCTCTAATTGATTGAATTATGATCCTAGCAATTTTAAGGGAGCTTATTTGAAAAAACTAGAATGGGTATACATGCATAAATTTTTAGCATTTAATTTTTCTGATAGGAAGGAAACTGTAAATGTTTGTACCAAAACCAAACTTTATTTTATTTGGTCCATGTTGCATGATAATCCAATTAATTTGGGGTTTTGGGTTGCTTGTCAATTTAACAGTGTTATAAAAGATAACAAGCA
>JAOANK020767513.1:0-10882 GCA_026257165.2 Telfairia occidentalis | reverse complement strand
TCTAATCTAAGTCTTACTCTCTCGAGCTAAAACTTAAATCATGCAACAAGAATAATCCTTGATCAGAAGATTAAACAGCATTAGGCATACGACAACATGAATAATCACAGGGGATATGAAAAAGTCCATAAATTAATAAAGCATAAAACAGAGTCACAACGCGTTACAATATGTCAAGGCGAATTCCACCACTCAAATTCACAACTAAAACAGAAATTCCTAAAGAAAACACATAACGAAACAAAGTATAGAAAAGGGGAAGAAAACTCCCAAAGATGCGTGTCAAACTCGTTCCCAACGAAAGACCCACAATCCCGAGCCTCAGATCACTCTGGGGACTCCATGGGAAGCTCCCTCTCCCTCTGAAACATCGTGCTCCAAGTCGTGCTCAAAAGGCCTCTTCTTTTTCAGAATGAAAAATGATCTTTTAAAACACATTTTGCCCACAGCGTCGAGACACCATAAGACAGCGTCGAGACACTGGTCTTGTTTGGCCAAAGGGCGTGCAGTGCGGGCATAAGTTAAGGCGACACAAAGGGACAGTGTCGAGACGATGAAAATAGCGTCTCAACGCTGCTGCGAGTTGATGGCAGAAATGGTGCATGCGCGTGTGGACGCTGAGCGTCGAGCATGGCTTGTAGCAGCGTGTAGACGCTGGAGTGTGATCGTGTGGCTGGTGAGGAGCGCATTAGAGTGTGATCGTGCGGCTGTCGAGGTGTGCACACATGTGGGCGTCTAGATGCTGCTGCTGCGATGGGCAGGCACGCGCGTGCTTGTGCGCGATGTTCATTGGCGTCAAGATGTCGTTGAGCAGCGTCGAGATGCTAATGATCCCAACTTCGATTTTCCAACTGATTCCAGCGTCTCAATGCCTGTGCATGGCGTCTCAACGCTGCCTCCTCGAGGCCTTTTGTATTTTGGCCTCCTTTCTTCTTTTCTTAGCTAAAATTTGTCTTCTTGAGCCCCGTTTTCGACCCGAACAACTCTGAATTCATCATTTTACCAAATTATGCTCGGTACCTACAAATTAACATAAAAACATGTGAAAACACCAAAATTATCGAACAAAACTAGCTAAAATCAAGCTTAAGGATAGCACATTTTGTGCGCCATCAAACACCCACAAACTTAATCTTTTGCTTGTCCCGAGCAAAATTAAAACAGAACACTAACAAAATAAAGAACTCTTCTAAGCATGCAATTAACTCAAGCCTCAATGTTTCAATAGACAAGTAGATCCAAACATAGAAACTTACAAGCACATTTTATCACTGAGAGATTTCAAGGCCAATTCACTTCACCTCTCGTCTAATCCTAGTCCTTATAAGCCCGGGGTGACCTTAGAAAAACCTCATGAGGCTCTCCTAATTCGATCAATAGAACATTTAAGCACACAAATGCATCCTAGAGTTTTATTCACTTCTTTCTTTTTATTCTTTTTCTGCTTTTGCTACTTTTTTTTTCCTTTTGCTTTTGTTTTTCTACTTCTTCTTCTCTTTTTCTCTTTCTTTTCTTTTGGAAGGGAACTAATTCAAGATGTATCACCTTCGTTTTGGCTTACCCCCGCTTCCTAGGCGCTGAGTATCCAACTACGAGTAATACATCTATCCAAGGGCCAAGGCTTACTCACTTTCTTTTTGCATTTTGCATTGCCTATTGACTAAGGCTAGAAGAAAGTTGGAGTAATCCCCTTCATTTTATTCCCTTTTTATTCAACACACACTAAGAATGTATATGAACTACTAAAACAGAATCACGACCGTTTCAGAGACTTCCTCAAGATACAATCTCCCTAACGACACCCTATGTGTTCAGAACCTGGACAAGAGGGCTACGTGCTCAATAGACAAGAAATTCTAAGAAGGATTTGAAATAACTCAGCTAAAAATGATGTTATCTCATTTCCATAATCACACACAACAGATCAGTTAGAGCAATATCATAGACTCTCCTCATCAACAGTATGCATATAGGAATTCCACGGCAGTTCAGCACAAAAAATTC
Organism: Telfairia occidentalis; assembly: GCA_026257165.2. Taxonomy (NCBI): domain Eukaryota; kingdom Viridiplantae; phylum Streptophyta; class Magnoliopsida; order Cucurbitales; family Cucurbitaceae; genus Telfairia; species Telfairia occidentalis. The sequence continues at coordinate 8,878 of JAOANK020767513.1, read as the reverse complement.
AGATAAATAAAAAAAAATTAAGCTCAAATCGCCCTAAGCTAATCAGGACTCACAAAGTACTACCCACACCCCCAAACTTAAAGCATACATTGTCCTCAATGTATGAATTAATAAACATGCAAGGAACAATGAATTAAAAGATCGAGTGGATAATACTAGCCTGATAGGAGAGAGAAGATCCTAGACGGTATCCAGAGTGGAAGAAGCATCCCAAAAGATTGAGGTTCAGAGCCGGGAACGAGAATTACTGGCACTCAACACCTACAAAATAAAACAAACACAAAAACAAAGACAAGGGATAAGAAGATAGAAAACATGGGAGGCCAGTCCAGTTAGCTAGCACATAATCCGACCCAACAAAAAAAACAAGGAAAAAACAAAAAGAAAACAAAACAAAGTAAATACACACCCTAGAGTAAGACTCGTATTTTCTCTACGATATCAATCAAACTAAATAATTGTCAATCCCTAGCCACAGCGCCAAAATTTGACACCAGCACCGGGCGTTCAATCGGTCTCCAGCAGATGCTAGAAAGTTGATCGCCACCCGATGTGATGCACCACAGTGTATGGGTCAGTTTTAGTATAGTGAATATGAGTGTCGAGTGTCATCCTCGGGATTCGGTTTCTAGATTGATTAATTACCACGTTTAGTCACACCTAATTTTATCTAGGGAATCCATTATTGAAAGGAAAGCTAAGTTACACTACTTCTACTCCTAGATAGGTAGAAGACACATAAGGAGAGCATGCCTTGACCCTATTTGTTATGCTTTGTGACACCAAACCTTACTAACTACGGACTTTCTTATCGCCATGCAACTATAATCTTGGTTTAACTGACGTTCGGCTTCCTCTCTTGAGCTTAGCTAGTCTCTTACTAAACATACAGACTTAACCTCTCGGTCTATTACCCACACACCTAGTAAGGCATTACGAACTACCCACCGATTATCACCCCTTAATAGACCCATTGTGATCTCATTCTCTCTCGAGCTTAGGGCAAACCCGCTTGTCATCATGGTTCACAACAGACTCACTAGAGATAATAACACATGTTTCTCTAAAATAGACCTCCTCTCATCACGTTACCCTACTACAATCATGCAATTGAGATCTAATCTAAGTCTTACTCTCTCAAGCTAAAACTTAAATCATGCAACAAAAATAATCCTTGATCAGAAGATTAAACAGCATTAGGCATACGAAAGCATGAATAATCACAGGGGATATGAAAAAGTCCATAAATTAATAAAGTATAAAACAGAGTCACAACACATTACAATACGTCAAGGCGGAATTCTGTCACTCAAATTCACAACTAAAACATAAATTCCTAGAAAACACAAAACGAAACAAAGTATAGAAAAGGGGAAGAAAACTCCCAAAGACGGGTACCAAACTCGTTCCTAACATAAGACCTACAATCCCGAGCCTCGGATTGCTCTGGGGAGTCCATGAGAAACTCCCTCTCCCTCTGAAACATCGTGCTCCAAGTCATGCTATCGAATCTCCAAATGGTCTCTTCTTTTTCGGAATGAAAAATGATCTTTTAGAGCACATTCTGCCCGCAGCATCGAGATGCCATAAGATACAGTCTCGACACTGGTCTTGTTTGGCCAAAGGCGTGCGGCACGGGCATAAGTTAGAGCGACACAAAGGGACAGCGTCGAGACACTGTCGTAGGTTGATGGTAGAAAGGTGCATGCGTGTAGGCTCTGAACATCGAGCACAGCGTTCAGCAGCGTGTAGACGCTGGAGCATGATCATGCGGCTGGTGAGGCGCATGCTGGGGTGTGATCATGCAGCTGTTGAGGTGCAGGCGCATGTAGGGCGTCGAGACGCCTGCGCGCATCTAGACGTTGCTGCTACGATGGGCACAAGCGCTTATGCGCAAAGTTCATTGGCGTCAGGACGCCGTTGAGCAACGTCGAGACGCTAATGATCCCAACTTCGATTTTTCAACTGATTCCAGCGTCTCAACGCCTGTGCATGGCATCTCAACACTGCCTCCTCGATTCCTTTTGTATTTTAGCTTCTTTTCTTCTTTCCTTAGCCAAAATTTATCTTTTTAAGCCCAGTTTTTTACCCGAACAACTCTAAATTCATCATTTTACCAAATTATGCTCAGTACCTATAAATTAACACAAAAACACGTGAAAGCACCAAAATTATCCAACAAAACTAGCTAAAATCAAACCTAAGGATAACACATTTTCGTGTGCTACCAGAGATTATCTTCCTTCTACATACAACTTTGTCATTACTTTATTGTGCCTATTGTGAGTAAATTTTGAGAGCCTACCTGAAGGGTAAATTGTCTTGACCTCTACTAAGCTCCTAGATGAATTTCCTATGTGCCTTCTTTAGCTTCTTTTTGGTGCACCACTCGAGGACGGGTAATGGTGTAAGTTTGGGTGCATGATAACCCCATGAAATGGGGTTACTTTTATACACTTTCTTGCTTAGTATTTGTTATTCTTCGAGTAAATTACGGTTCTTCACTCATTTTATGGGTATTAGTTGATGGGTTTGGGAATTTAAAGTTTGGTTTGATAATTTTCCAATTTTGTGTCATTTTGAATCACTTTGACTCGTGTTTGGACAAAATTTTTTATTGGGCCATTTGTTGAATTGATCCATGGGCTTGTTGGGCTTTTACAAGAAGAAGATATGCCTTTGATGCTTGCAATATTGTAGAAATATTGTAGCAATGCTGAAAAGACAGAATAGTCCAATTTTCAGCGTGAAAATGAATAAAAAAAATCTTGTTCAATCAACTGCTGACATGGAAAATGAAGCTCATTCAGCCCTAAAGAGGAAAGACAAGAAGAAAAGAAGAGGGGAGTCGTTTTTTGTGTGTGGGTTTTTGTTTTTGGTCTTGGAAGAGAAGAAAAAGTGCAGAAAAACAGAGGAAAACATAGAAGAAGAGCCACTGAAGGATTTCTTCACCAGAGGAGCATCTATCTCGCTGGATTATGTTCTTCCTTCTCATTCATTGCGTTATTTTGCTGTATCTTTTAGTTTCATTGAGTTCTTGTAACTAGGTAGACTTGTTCTTAGATACAATTCTTACTATTTCTTAGTTTAATCTTAAGATGTTTATGAATAGTGTGTCTTTCTTGTTTAATCTCTTGATTAGAAGCATGAGCTAAGCTTTTCAAAGCTGGAATTTGTGGAATTGAACACTTGTTGGATCTCTTTTGCTTGAATGCTATTCTTTAGTTATATAGTCATTTGTGGGTATTTATTTCCAAAGTCTTGTTTAAGATTGATCACCTTAGATGCGACATTAGCTACTTCTTAATACTAAAAGGGTTGAGAAATGGTACATTAGCACAAGTGATGCAAGTAGTTTCTGCTTAATAGGTGGAAGTGTCTAGGGTGTAGACATGCATTCTAAGCTTGTACCCATGGGATATTGAGCTTTTAAAGTGTTCCTTAGTATTGGATTTTCATAGACATATGTTTAACTTGATATTGAGGACTAGGTACACAAAATTGATGAGATTTAGTGTGCTTTAATTGCTTATTCCCGCGGGCTGTATGTCATTGTTGCGTTCGTTGCTATAGCATTGCTACAGCAACTGGGTAAAAATAAGAAGAAATTCCTCAAATTCTAGCATTGTTTTGCATCTTTCTATTTGATAATTGCTTGGTTGTTTCAAATATCTTACTTGGTTATTGCTTTATTAAGTCTATTGTGATAATTAGTGGCTATTTTACTTGTTTAACTCTCTCTAATTAATTTGATTACTAGCGTAATTGTACTTAATTTCTCTAAAATTCACATACTTTAGTCCTTGTGGGATCGACCTTGACTACCAATTACTATCAATGATTGCGTATGCTTGCATAGTGAGTTTTTGCACATCAGTGCCTAGAAGACTTTGAGCTTAGTAATTGGACCATTATGGAACTACCATCATTCGCTAATGAGATGTCAAAGTAATTGTTCAATCTTTATTTTAAATTGTTTTGATAATTTATGTTTTCTGTGCTAAGTTCTATTCTTGAGTTCAATTCAATTTTTGTTATGTTCATGATTTATTAATAAAAAATTACGATTTCAATTCATTTGTTTCTCTTCATGCCTATTACTCTGCCTAGGCAAAAAATTTTCTGAACCTTTTTCGTTTTCTTTTCTTTCCCTGGTGCCAAATTATTAACATCTTGAGCAATAATACTGAGGTTGAATGTGCTAATGATCCACGATACGAACTTGATACTCCCATATACAATGTTGAGTCTGATGAGGACATGTATGAGGAGGGAATAATTGAACCTACATCTGAATTGTTAAAATAGTAGAAGAAGGAAAAAAAGAGTGTTTTGGCCTCATGAAGAACTCCTAGAAATGATTAATTTTGGGTCACGAAAGGATATAAAGGAGGTTAAAATTGGCACTAACATCTCTAAGGAAACTCGACGGGGGCTGATAGATTTACTCTTAGAGTACATCGATGTCTTTGCTTGGTCTTACCAAGACATGCTTGGGCTAGATACAGATATTGTAGTTCATCGTTTACCACTCAAGCCTGAGTGCGTCCCTGTAAGGCAAAAGTTACGAAAAATGAAGTCGGACATGTTAATTAAGATAAAGGATGAAGTTAGGAAACAGATTGACTCAAGATTTCTGACTATGGCAAATTATCCTGGGTGGGTAGCAATCATTGTTCCTGTACCGAAAAAGAATGGCCAACTAAGGATGTGTATAGATTACTGAGATCTAAATAAAGTAAGTCCAAAGAATAATTTTTCGTTTCCTCATATTGATGTATTAGTCGATAATACTGTCGGTTTCTCCACCTTTTCCTTCATGGATGGCTTCTCATATTATAATCAGATCAAGATGGCACATGAAGATAGAGAGAAAACTACATTTATTACATTGTGGGGGGCATTTTGTTACAAAGTTATGTCATTCGGGTTAAAAATACAGGTACAACCTACCAACGGGTCATGGTCACTCTTTTCCATGATATGATACACGAAGAAATTGAAGTGTATGTAGATGATATGATCACAAAGTCAAGGCATGAAGAAGGGCATATAAACATTCTCCAAAAATTATTTGATCGATTGAGAAAGCTCAAGTTGAAGCTTAATCTAAATAAATGTATATTTGAGGCAACCTCGGGGAGGTTGTTAGGGTTTGTAGTCAGTCAGGAAGGCATTAAAGTTGACCATATAAGGTCAAAGCAATTTTAGAAGTGCTACCTCCACAAACCCATAGAGAGGTGAGGGGATTCCTAGGACGGATAAATTACATTCACGGTTCATATCCCATTTGACAATGACATGCGAACCCATCTTTACATTACTCCGTAAAAATGATTAGGGAATTTGGAATTAGAATTGTCAAGAGGCATTTGATAAAATTAAGCAGTACTTACAAAATCCTCCAATTCTTGTACCACCAATTTCAGGGTGCCCTCTCATCTTATATCTCATTGTGATAGAAAGTGCAATGGGATGTGTACTTGGACAACATGATGGTTCAAGAGAGAAAGAGCAAACTATATTTTATCTGAGCAAGAAGTTTACTAGTTGTGAGGCTAGATACTCTTCGATGGAAAGGACTTGTTGTGCTTTGGTTTGGGTGGCACCTTGCTTGAGGAAGTATTTATTATATTATACAACATGGCTCATTTCAAGGATGAATCCTATAAAATATATTTTTGAAAAGTCATCTCTCTCTGGTCGAATTGTAAGGTGGCAAGTCCTTTTATTGGAATATGATATCCTTTACGTGACTCAAAAGTCAGTCAAAGGGAGCACTCTCGCTGATTACTTAGCACAATAGCCCATAGATTATTATGAGCCAATGAAGTTTGACTATCCAGATGAATATGTCGATGCTATAACAATAAAAAAGGAAAATTTAGATATAGAGATGTGGACTGCATTTTTTTATGGGGCTTCTAATGAGTTAGGCCACGGAATAGGTGCAGTGTTGATATCACCTGGAGGAGAATTGTTTCCACTTACTGCTAAGTTATGTTTTGACTGCACACATTACATTGCTGAATATGAGGCGTGCTCAATTGGTATTCAAGCTACCATTAACATGAAGGTCAAGAAACAACTCATAATGAAGTTGTCTCAAGAGTTTAATAAGATCACATTTGATTATTTATTAAGAGAAAATAATCGGATGGTAGATGCCTTGGCTACACTCAGTCATGTTTGACGTAGATCTCAATAAAGGAGTACGACCGATCAAAATTGAGAAGCGAGATAACCCAGCTTCTTGTATGAATATTGAGGAAGAACCAGATGGACGTCCTTGGTTCCAAGATATCAAGCAGTACTTAAAATACGAGTATCCACATGATGCTTCAGAAAATGATAAACGTACCCTTAGGAAATTGGCAATGAAAATTTTCTTGAATGAGGAAGTACTCTACAAAAAAAACTATGACATGGTACTTCTAAGGTGCGTAGATGCCACCGAAGCTAACAAAATTATGAGGGAAATTGATGAAGGGATATGTGGCACTCACACAAACGAATACATAATGGCAAGACAAGTCTTAAGGCTAGCTATTTTTGGCTAACAATGAAGACAGACTGCATTAAGTATGCAAGAGGATATCACAAGTGTCAGATTTATGCAGATAAAGCTCATGCCCCATCCTCTCAATTACATATTTTAACGGCTCCCTAGCCTTTTTCCATGTGGGGGATGAATGTCATTGGTCCTATAGATCCTAAGGTGTCTAATGGACATCGATCCATCTTGGTGGCCATAGATTATTTTACCAAGTGAGTAGAAGTCGCTTCTTATCGAGAAGTAACCAAAGGAATTGTGATCAAATTCATAAAAAAAGGAGATCATATGTCACTATGGTCTTCTTAAGACTATAATTTTTTATAATGCGAGAAATTTGAACATCAAATTGATGAATGAACTATGCAAGCAATTTAAGATCAAGCATGTTAATTCAACTCCATACATACCAAAGATGAACGACGCAATGGAAGCCGCCAGCAAAAACATAAAGAGGATTATAGGAAAGATGACTGTAACATAAAAAGGCTAGCATGAGATGCTTCCCTTTGCACTACATGGATACTGCACATCTATTCGCCTGTCAACTGGGACAAAGCCATTTTCATTAGTCTACATCATGGAAATCGTTCTCCTAATCGAAGACAAGATCCCATCCTTGAGAGTCGTCATGGAAACTAAGTTGTAAAAAGCCAAATGGGCCTAGAATCGCTACGAACAGCTTAACTTCGTGGAGGAGAAAAGATTGACAACATTGTGTAGGGGTCAACTCTACCAGAGAAGAATGATGAAGGCTTACGATAAGAATGTGCGCCCGAGAATGTTCAGAGAGGGAGATTTAGTCTTAAAGCGTATCCTTCCATTTTAAAAGGATCACAGAGGTAAGTGGACTCCAAACTACGAAGGACCATTTGTAGTGAAGAAAGCCTTCTTGGGAGGAGTGTTAATCTTGACCAATATGGATGATAATGATTTGTCAAGTCCGGTCAATTCGGATCATGTTCGAAAATATTATGCATAAAACTAAAATACCCTTCTTCTAAAGGCTAGGCAGAGTTGTGGGGAACTAAGTAACTGCTGAGGAAAGTTGCGCTTCAGCTTCAGTATTTTGCTTAAGAGATTTGTAACATCCCATGAATAAATAAAAAAAAGAAGAAAAAAAAATAATAATAATAAATAAAATGAAATATTGGGTTTAATGGCATTTTTGTAATTAAGCCAAAGAAGGGTTAGGGTTAAGGTTCACAAGTGTACCATATATAAGGAAAAGTTAGGCCCTAACCCTCCCTCAAGTTTATTTTACCCAAAAGAAAGAAGGAAAAAAAAAAGAAAATGGGAGAAAAAGATCGATTCTTTTCCCTCTCCTCTCCCGCACTCTCGATTCTTCCCCTCTTCCTCTCAATTTTCCAACCCCTTGGCCACACTGTCCAGCAGCATCAAATCCAGAACGCAGCGGTCCAGGTCTGGTTGGGTGCTCGGGATCGTCGACCAAACATCTCAGTAAGTACATTATCGTGTTTTGGGAGTCTTTTCTCATCGTTTTCTGCGCAAATCAAAATTTTCTCAATTTCTGGCAGTGGGTGGCCAAGAGCAGTGGGGGACATCAATTTTGGAAGGTAAGAACGTCGAAGGTTCGTTTTTTCGGGTTTTTGTTTGGTAGCATACTAATCTCATTTTTCCTCCTTTTTCCAGCCAAAAAGTTCATTTTTGAGTGCAATGAAAGGTGGAAAAGGACCCTGAGGACCCGATCTACACACTGGTGAAAACGAGACGTTAATCGGAGCTACGGAGGGCCCTCACACGTCTGACGAAGGAGCTGAGACGGGAACCATCCCCACCAACTTTGGGCGGCGCGTGTAGGAGTGTGAGAGCTCGGATTGGAGCGTGGTTGGTGGCGTTGGAACCGTAGTGACCTGAATTTTCAGGATCGGCGGCGCATGTAGCTTAATTCTGCGGCGACGGCGGCACGTGTGGTGGCTCGTGTGGAGGCAAGTGGTGGGTGTGTGGCGGCGTGTGTGGCGACGCGTGGGCTATTTTTCCTAATCAGTAAGCTCCCCTTAGTGATTTGTCCCTGTTTGTAGCCTCGGTATGCATTAAAAAGTAATTTTATGATAAGTTTCTAAGTGAACTTCATGTTTAACCTTAGGTTGATCAAACGTGCTTTGACCGGTTCTTTAGTAAACTTATAGGACTCGCTCTAGATAAGTAACTTTACTTACGAATCCGTGAGGGCTTAGGTTGGATGATGCATGCATATATATATTCCATGTATATGTATGAAAGATATATTGCAAGTAGGAAAGTATGCCATGTATGATTTCATGATATGTGATGTGGCATGTATGATGTGATATGTTAAGTGAT
>JAOANK020767414.1:0-10884 GCA_026257165.2 Telfairia occidentalis | reverse complement strand
ACGTGGTGGTGTTCGGCTTTGAGATCACAGGAGAGCAACAAACAACTACGTGAATTGAAGAAAGGTTCTTCAAAGATAAAAATTTGTTTTCTGTATTTTACGTTTACAATTGCATGTTCTTCCCAATTTCATCTTTGAATGCATTAAGCGTTCAATCGCTTCTGCTGGGAATTCGTTTCCTTCATACATGATGTCGCGAGCTTATGGTATAAATCTAAACGGGTCTAATAATTAATTTTCCTTGAGAGCATGCAGCACATGATAATTCATTAGCTTGAAGAATCTTCTAGTTCTTTAATGGTTGTCAATATGAGAATTCTCAATAATTTTTCTAATCATTATTGACTCAAGATGGCCTAATGGATCATGCAAAATGATAAATATATCTAAATTCATGAACTTCGAGTTTATTGTTGCATATGTTTTAATCACTCGTATATGAGTATGATATAATCCTAAGAAAAAGCAGGCAATGTTTCTAATACATGTTTTTTATGTTAGTTAGTAGATTTAATATAGAGGTACTGTATATTATTTTTACTATTGATCTTAACATGATAACCATTAAAATGTATATCTTTGAAAACTAAACAAATTTCTTTTTATTTACTAGAGAACAAGGCATTATCAATACTAAATTTTGTTCTTCTAAGCAAATTAAGATTTGTTTTCCAAAACCTTCTATCAATTTTGTAGAACCTGATATTGTATTGACGTTTTCAAGCATTGTCAATTCAAAAAAATATTTTATATTTTTAAGTATTGTGTGCATAGTTGCAATATCAACCAAGTATAAATCTTCAGAGTTCATCTTCAAATCAAACAAAGTATAAGGAATGTCTATGATTCTTTAGCAAATAATAATGGCAAAGAATCGTGCTGATAACATAGTATATTGGGATCCCGATTAAAAAGAATAAATGGTAACTAAGCACAAGCATATGATTGTTCAAAAGACTAAACAACTGGTTCGAAAGCTTTTAAATAAAATGACGAAAGACCAATAGTAAGAGGAAGACTGAATTTGTGACCATGATCCTTTGCAATACACACCTCCTCAGCCACTCTAGTAGCCTTTGTTCTTACATAGAAATAAACAAGAGGAATATGTATAGTATAAAAATACCTAGTAAGTAACCCTGACCCTTGGGGTCAGACATGCAAGTCAAACAGTCATACATCTCATGTGGTACCTACTTCTTGCCTTACATAGAATATATCATCAGAGAGGATTCTCAAATAAACACACAACAAAGACATACAATCTTGTGGAGCTCCTCAGTATAAAATTTACCAGAGATATGTAATCTCATGGAGGAACCTCAATATAAACACACAACAAAGACAAACAATCTCATGGAGGTCCTCAATATAAAATTCAGCAGAGATGATATCGCTCACATATGATCATGCAACACACATTCCATAATATGCATGGGTCCCAAACGATCACATATCATACAATTGGTGCACTAAGGCATCCAACATGCAAAATGCCAACGATGCCCCAGCATCCATAATCCACATATAACCAATGACCACGACATCTAATATCGACATATAACAACAAATCCACACATCATGCTCAACACAATATCAAATCTTCATGCTCAAATTCCTCCAACCACATATGCTATGTATATTCAATACATACATCAACAAGTTATACAATTTTTCGACCTAGCCCAAAGGTTTATCCAATAGTAAAGTCACTTAACTATTTTCCAAAGAAAACAACAAGTGACTCTTAAGTGATCCGATATTATATCCCTTTAGCAACCTAAATTAAAATTCCAACAATGTCGTACTCAATTTTCTAAATTCCAATTAACCTTCAATTAAAAAGGAAAGTTAGGGTTTTTGAGGGGCAACTGCTATAGGGAAGACACTATTCTTTATGGTCCAACTGCAGCTCACGCGCTAATGCCACAGGCCGCCACCGTCTGTCACGTGTCACCCACGCGTCGCCTCGAGTGGGTGAACAGTGACTAGATTTGGATTATACTACACTCCAGAAACTTAACGCAGCCAGAATTGCCTTGATTAGAGCTCCTACGCCCTGCCAAGCGAGGGTTGAATGCTGGCGCATGTGCTACACACGCCGCCACTACAAAGTGCCAACGTCGCGCAAGCCGCCTCACCTCAACTCCAATCATGATTCTGCCTCCAACAACATGTAGATCTCATCTCTGTGCTTCTTTCTCACTCTTTGTTTCCCCAAAAATGCCCCCTCTAGTCACCGAAAACAAGAAAAAATGTGCTTACAAGGGTGAAAGGGGAAAATAAAAGAAACGAGAACTTGCAACTTTACCTGCACTGTAGGGGGTATGAAAAGGCAATAAAATAGTCGTCCCTAACAGAAGAACTCGAATAGAGTGAGGAAAGTAGGGAAAACCCGAGAAAAAGGAAGAAATCACGTCGTTGGCCATATACTGCCGCCGCTTTCACCGATTAACTTCTGACGCCACCCACTGGTGCCATCAGAGAGGGAGGCGAGTGTAAGAGAGGAAAATTTTCAAGAAGGGAGAGGCCTTTTTGCGTGAAAGCGGAGAAGGGAAAAAGGAAAGGGAAAATTTATGTTTAAGAAAATAAGGAGGCATGGTGGCAAGGCCTCTAACAAGCATATTTATAGGGTTCACCTCAAACCCCAATCCTAGCTCTAATTTCCTTTTATTTATGCATGTGCCATCTCATCATAGATTTCCTAGTTGTTTGAAAAAATAAAATCTCCTTAATTTAATAAAACAAAATTTATTATTTTCCCCTCTAGTTATTCAACAGCAACTTACTCCCTTAATTAATTCTACAGTAACGCATTAATATTGAATCAAATTAATGGGACGTTACAACTTACCCACCTTAAGAACTTTTGTCCTCAAAATTTGCTATTGTTGATACAGTTCGAGGTACTTAGTCTCCATCTCCTTCTCCAGCTCCTAAGTCACTTCCTCCAACTGGTGATTTCGGCAAAGGAATTTCGCCAAAGCTATCTCCCAGTTGTGAAGTACCTTCTTCTATGTGGAAATGACTTGGACGAGTTTCTTTTTATAGCTCAGACTCTCATTAACATGTAGAAGTTTGTAATCTACCACATGCATCAGATTCGCTATGTACTTCCACAACAAAGAGAAGTGAAAAACATTGTGAACTAGGGATAGTGGTAGCACCAACTAGTATGCCAGAAGGTCGATCTGCACCAATATCTCAAATGGTCCAATGAAACGGGGGCTCAACTTCCCCTTGTGACTAAATCTCAAGACTCCCTTCATAGGAGCCACTTGCAAAAATACATGTTAACCCACAATAAATTCCAAGTTTCGTCGTTGCGTACCTGCATAGCTCTTTTGCCTGCTTTGAGCTGTTAACATCCTTGCCTTAATATTCCTTATGGCTTTGTTTGTAACTTGTACTAACTCGGTCTTAGCAACTTATGTTCTCGACTTCTTCCCAAAAAATTTGCGACCTACACTTCTTCCCATAAAGAGCCTCGAAAGGCGACATGTTAATGGTTGCTTGGTAACTATTATTGTAAGAAAACTCCATTAAGTGAGGGTGAGAGTCCCAACTCCCTATAAAATCTAAGCCACACGCCCACAGCATATCCTCTAAGGTCTTATCCAGGCGTTCAATCTGGCCATCCATTTGTAGATAAAAAGCAATACTGAAATCCAACTGTGTACCCATAGCCTTCTGCAAGCTCTACCAAAAGATGGATGTAAGCGAAGGTCCCTATTAGAGACAATGGACATGGGTACCTCGTGTAACCTGACAATCTCTTCCATGTATAACTGCGTCCTTCACTCCAGAGAGTATGTAGACTTCCCTAGAAGTAAGTGCGCGGACTTTGTCAGCCTATCTATGACCACCCAGATCACTTTTTATCATTTCATTGTCCTAGGCAAACCAGTGATGAAATCCATGGATATATGCTCCCACTTCATCTCGGGTACAGATAGGGGCTGCAGTAACCCTGTTCGCCTCTGTCTCAGTGCCTTCACCTGTTGGCACACTAAGCATCTACTCACAAACTCGACTACATCTCTCTTCAAATCCTGATACATCTTTGTATTGCCAGAGTGTATCGCAAACGGTGAGCTGCAGGCCTCTGCGAGGAATTCGATCTTAAGTGCTTCATTTTTGGGTACTCACAACTGCCCCTAGAATAGCAGTCTAGAAACTGATGATATCGAGAACTCCTTTGTCTGACCAGCCCTCCACTATTCGAACCTTCCAATAGTGTTAGGTTCTTCCTGTTGTGCATCAATGATCCTCCGATGCAAGCTCGAGGTAACCGACAGTTGCGACAGCTGGGCAGTAACCTCACCAACCATTACATCTATTTTCATCCTGTCCAAGTCTCGGTGAATTTGAGTCTACGTGGTAACCAAAGTTGTTGTACGCACTGCCTTCTTGCTGAGAACATCTGCCACCACATTTGCCTTGCCCGGGTGGTACAAAATCTCACAGTCATAGTCCTTTCCCATTTGAAGCCACCTTCGCTGTCTCATATTTAGCTCATTCTAAGTAACGAAATATTTCAGACTCTAGGGATCCGTGAGAATCGTAATCTTTTCTGCATTCAAGTAACACCTCCAAATTTTCAAGGCAAAGAACATCTGCTTCCAGTTCCAGGTCATGTGTCACGTAGTTGCGCTCGTACTCCACCAATTGGCGTGATGCATAAGCTATAACCTTATCGTGTTGCATCAACACACACCCTAATACTTTCTTGAAGGCATTGCTGTATACGACGAAATTTCTAATTTCTTCTAGCACTGTGAGCACTAGCACAGTAACCAATCTCTATTTTAGCTTCTGAAAGCTTGCTTCGCACTCATTATCCACACAAACCGACTACCCTTCCATGTCAACTAAGTTAGTGGTGAGGCTATACTGGAAAAGTCCTGTACGAAATGACAATAATAACTGACCAAGCCTAAGAAGCTCCATACCTCACTAACAATAGTTGAATGGGACCAGTTGGTCACTGCCTCTACCTTTCCTGGGTCCATCGAGACGTTGTCCCTTGACATGTGCCAAAAAGGATACCTTTCGTAACCAAAACTCACACTTGGTATACTTGGGGTATAATTGATTGGTCCCCAAGCTCATCAGAACTTTCCTAAGATGCTCCTCGTGCTCCTCTTCTTTCTTCGAGTAGACTAGGATGTCATTGATAAATACAATTACGAAATTGTCAAGGAACTTCTTGAGCACCCTATTCATCAGCTCCATGAACACTGCTGGAACATTCATTAGTCTGAATGACATAACTATGAACTCATATTGTCCGTACCTGAACCTTAAAGTCGTCTTAAAGATATCCTCATCTTTGATCCTCAACTGATGATACCCGACCATAGATCTATCTTGGAGAAGATCGCCACTCCCTATAACTGGTCAAATAGGTCATCGATTTGTGGTAGTACTTATTTCTGACCGTCACCTTGTTTAACTCTCGATAGTCAATGCAGAGTCACATGGACTCATCCTTCTTCTTGAAAACAGTACCAGTGCTCTCGAGGGTGAAATGTTGGGGCGGATGAACTCTTTGTGCAGCAATTCTTGTATCTGAGTTTTTAACTCTTTCAGATCGGTTGGAGTCGTTCTGCAAGGAGCCCTAGAAATGGGTGTTGTACTTTGTTCTACCTCAATACAAAAATCTATCTAATTGGCCAGTGGCAGCCCTAGAAGGTAGTTTGAAAACAGGTCCGCGAACTCTCACACGACGGATACCAAATCCACCAAAACCTCTGCATGTCTGGTGTAGACCACACAAGCGAGTAGCCCATAGCCTCCTTTCTCGATCAGTTTTCCTACCTCTAGTGTATAAATGATCCTCCATACAGCTCCAACATGCGATCTTTTAAACTTTAAGTTAGACCCTAGAGGTGGGCTAAAGATTATCTCCTTATGAAAACAATTAACCAAGGTGTGGTTCATAGACAACCACTCAATGCCCAATAGGGCATTGAAATCCGACATGTCTAGTACAATTAAGTTTACATCCAAAAGACGATCTGACACTAATACATTACAATCCCTACCTTGCCCCAGAGCCACTAACACCAGCCCTGCTGGGGTGGAACCAACAATATAAAGCCTAAGGGTTCAAGTGCTTACGTAGCCTCTTTTACAAAACAAGTGGAAATAAAAGAGTGCGAGGAACTTGAATCAAATAATACAAATACAAAGTGACCGAAGATAGGTAAGGTACCTATTACCACAGCATTGGAATTGTCAACTTCTTAGCGTGTAGTGTCGAAGACTTTGCCCTACTGTTTGTTGCCCTGTCCTGGGTTCAAAGTCTGGCCTGTACCCCCTATGGCATTTTTGGGCAAATTTATCCCTATATGGCCTTCCTGTCGGCACTTAAAGCATAACCTACCATTATTGCTACACCATGTCCAATAATGCTTCCCACGTTGCTTGCACAACTGTTGATCTCAATTATAACCCTGCTGCTCTGGCGCTGATTCATCCAAGGTCTGGCAAAGCTGCGCTGGAAGCGCTGAGGATGGGTGGGTGCTAACGCCTAGTATTTTCTCTTCTACCTTCAATCAGACCTCGATGTCTTCCGTGTTTGGAAACTACTGGGCCTCAATATCGCCTGCATCTGTCCAACAGTTGGTGTTGAGTCAACCAGGGAGGCTGCTCTCAAAGGTTTTGCAAAGTCTTGTGAGTAATAGGCTGCTACCAGCCCTCAAACTCCATTCTTGAACCCCGTGATGAGACGCTCAGTCTTCTTAGCATATGTGTCCACCATCTCTAGAGCAAAACGTGACGACCTGGTGAACTCACAATCATATTCTTCCACTAACCGACTACCTTATCTCAAATTTATAAATTCTACTGGCCTCTCAAAGCATGCTACGACAAGATAGTACTGTCTTAAGAATGCTTCCCTAAATTGTAACCAGGTAATTGATCCCACTGCAATGTCAATCGAACGCACGGCCAATTGAGGCATCCTCTCGTAGCTTAAAGACTACGCAATTTATGTTCTGCTCCTTGGAACAGTCCATATATTGAAAAATAGCCTCTATCAAAGAATGTCAGGGCTTAGCCTTTGTAGGATCAATTGCCACCCCATTGAAAATCTAGGGGTCGTATTTCTTGAAATATTTCAGCTACCTAGCCTAAAGCAAAACACTTCTACGACTTTGAAAGAATTGCAACATTTGGGTGTTGACGATGGCATGGACCAACGCTCGTAAGGTCGCTACTATATCGGTCGCTCATCAAGCTGTACCCAAGTTTGTTCCATGGCCTAACTGTTTTCGTGTGTGTAAGTGAATAATAGAATCACACAATTCAATGTCCAAGTATACACAATCAGCAGCAAGTGATGAGTATTTACAACATCTCCGCAGAGATTAATGATTGATCTTAACCCATTTTAGCTTATTCTTCTAGTGAATTCAAAAGTAACGAAAGTGAATGATTTATGTGTTTTTATAACGAATGTTGGATTCAAGTGAATGACAGAACAAAACGAATGCTTTAGCGGTTGTGATGAGAAGAATGAATGGGTTCGAATTAAGGTAACATACTATTTTCCCTGACATAGAATCCTGAAGCAAAATGGTTTCAAGATCGAATCACACAACAATTATGTTCAGAAATCTTCCAAATCTCCCAATTATTTTAAGTTAATTTTTATTAACCTATATGAGTTAAAAGTATTGTTTTGTGCATTAGGTGAGTGATTATTCCTAACCTCCTCACTTAGATAGCAACTAACCTAATCTAGAGGCTAATGTGTTTTAAAAGCAATCTACTCCTCACGTTTTCTTTCGAAACTTAGAGAATATATTTATACTTGTTTGCTAGGCATACATAAATATTTAACAATATGAGCACTTATAAAACAATTCAATCCAACAAGATTTTACTTCGAAACTAAATCAGTTCAACAATATCTCCTTAATCCTCAGCCAAAGGTCATTAATTCATACTAAAACAAATAAAAGATAGCAACACATAAACGAAAGTAGTAAAAGAGTAGAATTGATTCATCTCTTCCAGCCTCACAGAGTTTCTCCTTCTACAAGTTCTCTATTGAACAACAACAATGGTGAACTAAAGTTCTTTGGAAGAATAAAAAAAAAAATAGAAAGCTCTGTAACGACTTCAAAATATTCGGGACCAACTAAACTTCTCTTCGTTGGCAGCATCTTGTGGATTTCATCCGTCCATTTTGCTCAAGAATTGCAATCTCAATAATTCTGCTAAAATACTGCTCCATCAACTATCTACTCAACAAAATACTCATAATCAGTAGCAATTAAGCAATATCCCTTAATTCTATTCCATTGCCATCATAAATAGAATGATGTATCAAAATGAAGGTTCTCAAAACCGAAAAAAGTAAAACAAAGGTAAATCGAGCATTTATTTCATAAACTAAATGTAATTTACATCAAACATGAAGTGAAATCTATCTTAAAAGACTCCTAATAACTCTCTTTTAGAGAGTTATCACTCACCCCCTGGTTCTGTAGGTGGTGGGACCACTCAGCCCATACCCCTGCCCCTACCTTGCCACCCGACTCCTCTGCCGTGGGGAGGCATGGTTTAAAGCCAAAACCTATCAGCCCACTACACATAGCTAAACAAGCACGTATCCATACAATTCCAAGCACAACAGACTTTTAAGCATAAACATTTCTATTCTTAACGTCAAGGCATACCTGGTGATGACGAGATGGTTGCAACATGACCATGGCTAAACACTAATGCTTACGATGTAAGTAGACTACATAACCGTAATGGCTATGATAACTACAATAACGACTCGACTTCTGGACATAAACCACCTAGGCCAGCTACTAGCATGCATGCTTGTAATTGAAAGATTTATAAATTACTCAAATACGAAAAATGACCATTATTATAAATATATATAAATAAGTAAGTTTCAAAATTAATTCAATCATACTGGGATGCCAATTTAAAAAAAACAAACGGTAACTAAGCACAAGCAGATGATCATTCAAAAGACTAAACAACTAGTTCGAAAGCAATTAAATAAAACAACGAAAGACCAACAGTAAGCGGAAGACTAAACTCGTGACCATCGCCCTTTGCAATCCACTCCTTGTCTGCCACCTTCGTAGCCCTTATTCTTACCTAGCAAAAAAAAAACAAGAGGAATAGGTTGAGTATATAATTACCCAATAAGTAACTTTGACCCCTAGTGTTGGACATGTAAACACAAACAGTCATATATCTCATGTGGGACTTATTCTCTGTGTTACACGGAAGCATATCATACCATGGAGGATCCTCAAATATACACATAGTAGAGAAATACAATCTCATGGAGGTTTGCAATATAAAATTCAGAAGGGATGGTATCACTCACATATGATCATGCAACAAATACTCCATAATATGCATAGGTCCCAAACAATCACATATCGTACAACCAAAGCCCTAAGACGTCCAACGTGCAAAATACCAACGATGCCTCCAACATCCATAATATACATATAACTGATGCCCATGACATCTAATACCCATATAGAATAGCAAATCCACACATCATGCTCAACCCAATATCAAATCCCCATGCTCAAATTTTGCCAACCACATTTGATAGGCATATTCAATACATAAATTAAACAAGCCATATAATTTTCCTACCTAGCCCAAAGGATTATGTAGGAGCGACGCTAGTTACCTCTATTCCGAAGAATATAGCAAGTGACTCCTAAGTGATCCAGTATTTCATCCTTTTAGCAACCTAAGTCTAAATTCCCACAATGCCCCAATTAATTCCCTAAATTCCAATTAACCTTCAATTAAAAAGAAAAGATAGGGTTTTTTAGGTGCAACGCTTATAGGGAAGACGCTGTTCTTTCTAGTCCAGTCGTAGCTCATGCGCTGCCACCGTCCATCACGTGTCGCTCATGCGCCGACTCTAATTGGTGAACACAGACTGAATTTAGATTCTACTCAACTACAGCAATTCAATGCGGCTTGAATCGCCCTGATCAGAGATCCCATGTGCCGTCAAGCGTGGGCTGAATGCGCACATGTGTCACCACTACAGAGCACCTCTATCGTGCGTGCCATCTCACCTCAACTCTGATCGCGATTCTACTTCCACCAACGCATAATTCTCGTCTCCATACTTCGTTCCTACCCTTTGTTAAACCAAAAAGGGCCCCTCTAGTCACTAGAAACAAGGAAAAACATGGTTAAAAGCTAAAATCCCAGAAAAAATACAAGGGCCGGGAACCTGCATCCTTACCTTCTCTGTAGGTGGTATGAAGAGGCGATGAAGACCCCGTCCCTAACAAGAGAACTTGAACAGAGCGAGGACAGTAGAAAAACGCAAGGAAAAGGAAAATATCACGTCGCTGGGCACCTACTGTCACTGCAGCCAATCAGCTTCAACGCCACCCATTGGTGACGTCGGGGAGGGAGGCGAGTGTGAGAAGAAAATTTTTGGGAAGGGAGACACCTCTTTTCGTGAAAGAGGAGAAGGGAAAAAGGAAAAGGAAAAATTCTCCTTGGAAAAATAAGGAGGCATGGTGGCTAGGTTCCTAAGAAGTATATTTATAGGGTTCATCTCAAACTCCAACCGTAGCCCTAATTTCTTTTTATTTACGAATGTGTCATCGTATCATAGGTCTCATAACAATTACATAATAAAACATTGTTTGATAATGCTTTTTGCTTATAATTTTTAGTTTTATATGATAAAAACAAAACATATTTTTTAACATTTTCATGTTCAGTTTGATAATTGTTTTAAAAAAAATTTGGCTTCTTTACCTTTTCGTTTTGAATCTTCTATTTTTTGTTCTTGGGGGTTTAAATCTATTGAATTTTCATTTTCGAAGTTTGAAAAAATGTGTTTGAACAAAGAAAATT
>JAOANK020767204.1:0-10884 GCA_026257165.2 Telfairia occidentalis | reverse complement strand
GTGTTAGACATGGAAGAGGACTTAGAGATGCCCATAATATTGAGAAGACTGTTCTTGTCCAGTGGAAGGGCCTTAATAGATGTCCAACAAGGTAGCCTTACCTTAAGGGTAAAGGAAGAGGAGGTAAGTTTTGACATTTATCAAGCTCCTAAAGACCCTTCTAAGGTACGTACTTGTTGTAAGTTGGATATTTGTGAGAATGGTTGTGCTGAAAATGTTAATCCTGGAACTTCTTATGTGTCTAATATTAGGAAATGCATACTGAACCCCAGTTGTCGTAGTTTAAATGTTTTAAATGAGAACATGCATGCACCCCCTACTGAGAAATTTGATCATGAGAATATGTATCCTTCTTTGTCTGCTGTTAATCATCCTGCTTTTAAAAATCGCTATTTACCGGTTGATGATGAGAAAATATGTTTAAATCTTAAGCCTCCAGATTTAAATTTGAAACCTCTGCCTACACACTTTAAATATTCTTTTCTTGATTCTTCTACTTACATTGTTATACCTGCTACTGTGAGCAAGGTAGAAGAAAACATTTTCTTGAATGTGCTTCGCAGGATAAAGAATGAATGTGAGAAGAAAGCAAAATGGATTTAGGACATGATGATGAGAGAATGAACATTAGATGTCTGGTTTACCTAGAGACGTTAAACCAAGCGCTTCTTGAGAGACAACCCAAGCATCCTTCCCTTTTTCATTTGTTGAGTTTGTTATTTTCATTTACTTAGTAGCTTGCTTAGTTCTAATGGATTTCGCACATATATCTCTTCTTCAAGAACCATAGCACAGTCGTACTTAGTCCACATGCCTGTTGTGTAGTGGATCATCCCATACTCTAGGCCAGTACTGATTACTTTCCTTGTTTTGTCTTCTTTTGCATGCATTGAGGGCAATACATGTTTTTAATTTTGGGTGGAGGTGTCGTGAGTATTGCATGGTGATAGGTTAGACTTGTAAATTTTGTTTTGAGCTCCTAAGATTTGTGGTTATTTGATGAGTTTAATGATGTTTAGAATTCTGAATAAATTTTTTCGATTTAAAGAATAACATGATTGTTTGTTCACCTGACTGTGTGCTAAAAAGTAGAACTACTGAGGCTCGAATGTTGAAGACTATAACTTTCTATGATTTGCTGTGATATGTATGTGAGTTGAAATAAGGAAACTAGTATGCATATTTCTGAAGTAAGTTATGTTGAAATCCCTTTTTGAATTTCTGATATTTTGAGCACGTAGCCTGCCTGTTTAGAGTCTTGAAGGCTTAAAGTATCGTTCGACAGAATTCGAGGGAGAAGACTGTGGACAATCATTCTGGAGCTTTTGGGAGTCTTTGGAATGCTCAAGATCAGGTTTCCATGCCTCGAGAAGCTTGTCCACGGCATAAACGATGTGGATTTCATTTGGGAGAGCCCACTTTCTTTTCTTTCTCTGTTTATGCATTGTTTTACTTGTTTTTCTGGGTTGAAACTGATGTATTTTAGTAGCTAACTTCATAGGTTTTAGGGTGTTGGTAGAATGAATACTTAGAATTTATTGATTTTCTTGTGGGAATAAAATTTATTGTATATTTCTTCTAATTTTCAGCATTATTTTCACTGCATTCACTTGGCCATTGGATGTATGTGTGTCGTTTTTTTTACTTTCTTGCTCGAGAGAGAGGGTAGTAAAATTACACCAAGGAAATTAGACGCGAGTGTTTCTATACATGAGAGTGATAGGAAAGTTTGTGAGCTCCGAGATAGGTTTCCTTCATGCCACTTTTAAATTCTTGTTGTGAGAGGTTGAATAGGGAGTTAATTGCGAGAGTTGATGGACCTCGAGAAGGGAAAACCTGAGTCAATTAACCTTAGACTTAAAAAAAGTGTAATAAATTGCATCCCATGAGTTAATTAAATTGTCTAAGTATTTCATTCACCAAACCAACACCCTAGAACCTCTTTTTACCTGCGATTAATTCACCATTACCGTGCATTTTTATAGCTTTCTTTAATTTTAGTACCGTTGCATGAAGTTGGAACCCTAAAATAAAATCGAAAGAATAATTCGATAACTAGGAAAATTAAAGAACACGATTCCCTGAGGACAATACTCGGTCTCTTGGGCCATTATTACTACAATTGACCTGTACACTTGCAACGACGCATTGTTGGGTGTGATCAGTGTTTATGGACTATTTTTTAGTGTTTGGACACTCATTCACCTCCTGGTTAAAAAACTTAGACAAGGTTTTGAATAGATATGAAGAGACTAACTTGGTCTTAAATTGAGAAAAATGTCACTTCATGGTGAAGGAAGACATTGTTCTAGGCCACCAAATTTCAGAAAAAGGGATAGAAGTCAATAAAGCCAAGATTGAGATCATTGAGAAGATGGAACCAACAAAGGTTTATTAAGGGAATTAGCAGCTTTCTTGGCTATGCATGTTATTAGAAGCTAACTGATCTTTTGAGTTTAATGCAGATTATTTAAAAGCTTTTCAGGTATTAAAGAAAGCATTAATCACTACGCCAATTATCTCATTACCCAATTGGAATCTACTGTTTGAACTGATGTGTTATAATTCAGCAAGTGATTATGCTATTGGAGCAATGCTTGGATAGAAACATGACAAAATGATTCATCCAATTTATTACGTCATCAGGACTTTGAATGAAGCACAACTGAATTATACCACTATAGAGAAAGAGCTTTTACCAGTTGTTTTTGCTTTTGAAAAATTTAGACCATATATCATACAATCCAAAGTTACTATTTTTACAGATCATGCAGCAATTCGTTACCTATTGGTGAAGAAAGATGCAAAGCCAAGACTTATTAGATAGGTGCTTCTACTGCAAGAGTTTGATTTAGAGATCAAAGACAAAAAGAGTTCGAAGAACTTTGTTGCAAATCATCTTTCAAGAGTTGATCAAATAAAAGATATGCTATAGCAACCTCAGATCCGAGATTATTTTTCCAGATGAACAATTATTTGTGGTTGCCCAAATTAAGGATGTTGAATTTCCTTAGTTTGCAGACATTGCTAATTATTTGGTTGCAAGTATATTACCACAAGATTTGATGAAACAACAATTGAAGAAATTTCTTCATGATGTGAGTTTCTATTTTTAGGATGATCCATTTATCTATAGACTGTGTGTTAATGGAATTATGAGGAGATGTATACCTCAATCAAAAGTTCTAGCAACCCTGGAGTATTGTCATACAGCACCCTATAGAGGATATTTGGAGGACAGAAAACCGCAACCAAGGCATTGCAATCTTGATATTTTTGGCCATCAATGTTCAAGGATGCTTACATATTTAGCAAAACATGTGATAAGTCCCAAAGAAAAGGCAATATTAGAATCAAGGATGAAATGCCACTGACTTACATTTTAGAGATAGAGTTATTTGATGTTTGGGGGGGATTGATTTTATGGGTCTATTTCCCACATCAAATGGCAACTTATACATTTTCTTGCCATTGACTATGTGTCAAAATGGGTAGAGGCAATTGTTTGTGCCCAAAATGATGCAAAAATAGTTTCAAAATTTACCCAGAAAAACATTTTCACTCGTTTTGAAACTCCACATGCTCTAATAAGTGATGAGGAGTCTTATTTTATTAATAGGATCCTTAGTAATTTATTAGCAAAGTATGGTGTTAAGCATAGAGTCTCAACCCTTTATCACCCACGAGTCAATGGTCAAACAAAGGTTTCTAATAGGAAAATTAAGGGTATCCTAGACAAGGTTGTTAACCCAACGAGAAATGATTGGTCTTTTAGGCTACTAGATGCTCTTTGCGCTTATAGAATTGCATTCAAAACATCTTTAGAAATGTCTCCTTATAGGTTAGTTTATGGAAAAGCATGTCATTTACCTTCAGAGTTTGAGCACAAGGCATTTTGGGCTTTAAAGAAACTAAATTTTGACACCACTATTGCTGGAGCAATGAGATTTCTATAGTTAAATGAATTGGAAGAGTATCGTCACTTTTCTTATGAAAATGTAAAAATTTACAAGGAGAAAACCAAAGTCTGACATGATAAGAGATTGATCCCAAAGAAATTTGAGAAAGGTCAACAAGTATTATTGTATAATTCGAGACTTAAACTTTTTCCTAGAAAATTAAAGTCTCGATGGTCTGGACCATTTACCATTTTAGAAGTTTTCTAATATTTAATTATTATGTTGAGAGATGAAAACAACGGGGAAAGCTTTAAAGTCAATGGACAAAGGATAAAGTATTATTGGAGAGAGAACTTTCTTTGGAAATGTACTTCTCTCCAGTTGCTAGCACCTTGACCGAGAAAGAACATTACGGGAGCAATGTCTTAGTATAACATCAAATTAATTTTTGCTCCCTTCCTTTTTACTGTTTAAATTTCTTCGTTGTTTTAGGAAAATCTTTTAGGGAATTTTTCATTTGAACTGTAGTATGATTGAATTCTATTAAATTAGATTTTATTCAATTTGTTTAATTATTTTTTGTTAATTTTTTAATTTAAAATTCTAGATTTTATTTTATTCTAATTTTTGTTTGAATTTCGTATAATTCTCAAAAGAAAATTTCCATTTTGAACTTCAGTTTCATAATTATCTTATTCTAATTTCATCTCATTATTTGTATAGATAATTATGAAAAAATAAAAGAAAAATAGCGAAGATTGGGGCAGCAGATATTTTGAGGAGAGAGCAGTCATTTTGGGTTTAAAATTTAAAAAATTGACCTGCCATAATAAATGATCTAGCAGTTGTTTTGTCGAGCACAAATATTTTGACAGAGCAGTAATAGTTTTCCTGCCGTTGGGATGTTATTTCGATTTTATCATTCCAAAAATATTTGTTGCATGGACTAATTAAGGTGATTTTAAATTAATTTTAATGACTAATTTGCCTTTAATTATTGGTTATATACATTTTTAATTCGTTTTATTCTTCTTAATCGTCTTCTTCAGTCACTTTCTTCTTCCATTTGCAAGAAACCCTCGAAGCTTTCGATAGCCATGGCCCCAAACACCAGAACTAAAAAACTTTGCGGGTTTGATGTGGACTTATTGTTGGATGCCCTAGCCGCTACTCCTGTAGAAGAAGCTATTTAGCCACCTGTGGAAGTAATCGTTCCTCCACCTCCCACAAAAAAGAAAGCAAGGAAGAAGAAAACCAAGAAGGATGTCCCACTGCCAAGTCCGGTTGCTATCGAACCTATTGTTCAAGAAGTCTTAACATCAATACAAGCTTCGAAGCAAGATGAGGAGTCATCCACACCAATCGCTATTCCAGAAGCACATACAGCAGCAGAAGATGAGGTTCAAGAACCAGTCCTACCTACTACTGAAGACGAACAAACAAACGAACCAGTCGCCGAAGACATTGCTTCAACAAACATGCCAGAAGAAGAACCAACTATCGAACAAATACAAATTGAACAAACGACCAACTATGCTGAATGAAAGAAGAAAAAGCTCATGGTTGACAGCACACTAGAAACTCCAGAGGACTTAGTTCAGGCATAGCCAAGTCCCAAGAAGGCTCTGCGCAAGGGAAAGGAGCTTATGTCAGAACCTGCGATAGATTATCAACTACCTCTTCATGATCGCTTGATAAATGGCGCAGCTAGAAGACGCTATGAAGACATTAGAAAAAGAGATCTTCTAGTTGAGCGCGGATTTGTGAAGCCATATGAAGCACTCCCAAGTTATATTTTCACCACTTTAACGAATCACTTGTGGGAGTATTTTTTGTAGAAAACCAGAACCAGTAATTGTAAGAATCGTGCGAGAATTCTATGCCAATCTGGATGAGAGTAACGAGTATGAGACGCTAGTTCAAAGAGTTCCAGTCGATTATTCACCAAACGCAATCAATAGCTTGTTCCACCTATAAGACTTTTCTCATGCCGTCTTTAATGAAATGACAATCGCTCCCTCACCGGAGCTACTGAACGTTGCCATTCGTGAGGTAGGACTTGAAGGTGCATAATGGCATGTATCATCAACTGGTGTCAGGACCTTTCAATCTGCTTTCTTAAAGACGGAGGCAAATATATAATTGTCCTTTCTCAAGCTTCGACTTCTTTCGGTAACACACGATTCTACGATAAAGAAAGATGGAGTCCTTCTGGTATTTGCAATTCTTCGCTCTCTAAGTATTAATGTAGGAAAAATAATTGCTGTTGAAATTTATTTATGCTCAAGAAAGAAAGTAGGCAAGTTATTTTTTCCTAATACTATAACTGCATTGTGCAAAAGGGCAGGGGTTCCAATATTTCAAGATGACATTCCTTTGTTTGACAAGAGAGTGATTGACATGCCCAACATTGAACGATTGCGAAAGGATGAAGGACCAGCAAAAGTTGGAGGATTATTGAACAGAATACATCGGTTGCTGGAGCAAGTGGAGATGGTAACGGGTCATCTGGAATTCCAAAAGAGACAATGCAAGACCAATCTGAGTTACGCCCGAAGGAGAGATATTGCCCTAAAGAAGGCAATACAGGCAACCTTTACAAAACCTTTTAATGAAGGCTTTCCTCCATTCCCTGATGACCTCATGAATCTCTAGATCTAATCCCCTCCTATCTTGCTTGACGAAGAAGATGAAGAAGAGAATGACCCTCCACTAGAAGACCGATCATGAACCAGGCTGTTCTCTAGGGATGTTGGCTATCCCTCTCTTTCTCTAATTAAAACTTAGTCTTTAATATGAAAGTTTGTCTTTTTTTGTTTTTTTATGATGATTGTTCTTATTTTTTCTTGCTTTCTTTATTTTCTACTTGATATGGACCCCCTGATATGTTGTATGTATCATTGTTTTGTACCCCCACTATTAATATCAATGAAACCTGTCCTGGGTTTTGGGGAACAAATCTTTTGTTATAGCAATCTAGTTGAAGTTACATTTACCATAACTTTGATTGAGTAAATAATTTGATCCATCAAAAGTAGAACTTTAAAAATAGTTTAGTGAGAGCACATTTGACTAGTATGAGAGCCTTAGTTTCTGTTTCTTGGGGTTGAAAACTTATTAACTTAGATTCTTTCTACATAAGATAAGCCCACTTATTTTGCCTAGTCTTGAGAACCTGCTATTAGTTTCTTTGACCCTTGAGAAAACTTTGCCCCTGAAATTAGAGGAACATTCTATTTGCCTAACTAAACTTGTCTAGGGTACCTTCGATTAAGTTTGGGAATTTTTCCTATTTATTGTCTAGCACATTGGGGACAATGGCATTTCAAGTTTGGGGATGTTGAGTCCCTTTGGTCCTTTGGTCCTTATTTCTTTTTAAACCTTATTGAATCTAAAATGTTCTGAAATTTTTAAATGTGCATTCCTCTATTTTTGGTAGTACACTCCTCTCCCTTTAGACACTTGTGTACTTTTTGAAAATCAAGAGACAAGTGAATATTCTGAAAATAAAAATAACAAAAAAATTGAAAAAAAAAAGGAAATTACGAGGGATGAGTGTTGCTTGAATGTTACTGTATCTTAGAATAGGAAGGCTTGCTACCAAGAATATGAATGAAATTCCTGATAAGTGATGAGTTTTGAAAAAGACTTTAACTTGAAGGGAATGGAATATTTGCTTTATACAATTCTTTAAAGAGATCAATGTGTGAGTAATTTGTTTAAAATGAAATCTAGGGGATCCAAAGGCAGGAGAGAGAAGGGAACAGGATGAGAATCAGATTGAGGATTGCACAGTAAAGTTGATGACTTAGAAGTTAGCAAACTAAGAGTTAGGAACTTTATAATAAGTGAAATTTGTGGCATATACAGACAGTCGAAAGGAAGATAAGGGATTAGCTTAAGGGAGATAGGAGACAGCTTGATAGTTGATAATCTTTCACTTGATTATTTATCTAATTCTACTACAAGATTTTAATTGTTAAGAGCAAATGTATTTGTCTTAGAAGTTTTAAAGCATTACTCAAGGACGAGCAATAGTTCAAGTTTGGAGATCTTGGTAACTCTCCAAAAGAGAGTTATTAGTAGTCTTTTAGGATAAATTTCATATTATTCTTGAAGTGATTGTCCTTTGATTCATGAAGAAATTTCTTGAGTTATCTTTATTTTGCTTACATGACTTTTGAGAATCTTCAGATTATTGCAACATAATATTTAAGAGAGCATTAGAATAGAATTGAAGGAAATTGTACTTAATTGCTATTGATTCTGGGTCTTTTGTTGAGCAAGGAATTGATAGAGCATTAAAATAGCAAAAGAATTGATCGAGCATTTATCCAGCAAAACAGACAGATAGAATCCACAAAAAAATAACAAAAATTCAAATATGGAAACAATCTTATCTTTTACGAATTCCAGCCATCGTTAGATACAAGTCATGTGGATGATTTGACCTAATAAATATCCTAATCACACAAGAAAGCTTATAAATACAAAAAGATGTCACCAAAAGGAGGTGTCAACAATTAAGATTTAGAGAGTTCGAAAAATAGTTTTCACGTTCTACATTTCTGCTTTTAGAGCTCAAGTTTTAGAATTGTCTTCTGAGTTGCTATTTTGTTTTCCAATAAAGAATAGTTGAAAAAGAAGAACTTCGTGGAGGTTAAAGGAGAGAAGCGATTCTATTCACGGCATCCTTGAAGACTTCGATTCTATAATTCTTAAGGAGTTTTTGCAATATGTTTTTCTTTACTGTTTTTGAGTTTATGTTGCTATCTTTTCTTTATGTTAAAATGAACTAATCACCTTTGGGTGAGGATTAAGGGAGATGTTATTGAACTGATTCTAGTTTCAAAGTAAAAGCTTGTTGGATTGATTTGTTTTAAGTGTTCTCAGTGTTTAACATTTATGTTTGCCTGGACAACATGCATAGATATCTTCTCTAAGCTTCAGAAGAAGACATGAGGACTAAGTTGCTTGTAAAATATATTAGCCTCTAAGATTAAATTAGTTGCTGGCTAAGTGGGGAGGTTAGAAATAATCACTCACCTAATGCACAAAAACAACAAGTTTAACTCATATAAGTTAGTGCAAACTAACTTAAGGATTCCGAAAGACTATTGTTGTGTGAATTGATCCTACAATTCTTTTGCTTCAGTATTCTACGTCAAGGAAATTAGCATGTTACCTTAATCCGAACCTATTTATTCATATTGTTACAACTACCTTAGCATTCTTATTATTCTATCATTTTAATTGATTCAGCATTAGTTATAAAAATAGCCAAACAGTCATCCTTTTTGTTACCTTGAATTTGCTAAAAGAGCAAAGTCTAATAGGTTAAAATCTACTACTAATACCTGTGGATACGATATACAAATTCTTATCACT
The DNA here is from genome assembly GCA_026257165.2 of Telfairia occidentalis. Lineage (NCBI taxonomy): Eukaryota > Viridiplantae > Streptophyta > Magnoliopsida > Cucurbitales > Cucurbitaceae > Telfairia > Telfairia occidentalis. Next base: position 1,597 of record JAOANK020767204.1, on the reverse strand, counting down.
TGCTGCAGACTGTGTACACTTATACTTTTTTTTTGGTTATTTAATCACGTACACACATGCGAACAGTCATCATTCCGCATCTTTATAGTACCAAATTCAATAGCTATGTAGGAAGAGAAGAAATTCATGTTGAAAGTGCTAAGCATATTAGCAATATAACTAAGCTCATTAAGGATGAAGATATTGGTCATGATATTTTGGAAAAAAAAGTCTACTATTACGCAGTTTCAGAAATTTCTATCAACAGAATCAAGGATTTGAGCACATTGCCTTTTACGTTTTGTCCAATTCAAAGCATGACATGAGTTTTCTCTTTTCTTTCTTAATTATTTTATTTGTATTATTTGATAAACTCTAATTGTTGTAAATATATATTGTATGAACTATGAGCTAAAGACCCCTCTAAAATAAAACTGAAAATATTCAGAGACATGAAGAATTTTTTTTAATCATTTTATGCAAACTTTAACTTTTTGTTTTTTATCAGAGCTATCACGATGGCCAATGCTTCATCATTTGTCAACACCACTACCTTATTAGGAAACCCTACATTTACTAGTCTTCCTCTAAATCAGCTATTCAACCAAATTAGACTTCTATTTAATTAGAAAGGAGAAACTACCTCTAGTGGAAAAACCTAGTAGTACTGATTTTGAGAAGCTACAAATTGGAAGACCATCTCACCAACAATGTCAAGTCCTTAGTCATTTGTCCAGTAGACCGTGAACGAATCATGTTCAGGTATCTAGATTGGAACGACAATATTCTATTCAAGCCGAAGCATCATCATCGAGCTCCACCACCACTGCATTACCTGCAATCAATCCACATATGAGATGTGAATGATTGTCAACAATTGCTCGGATGGCTCTACAACTCCACGACGCCTAAAGTCATGACTCAAGTCATGGGTTACGAAATTGTAAGAGAGTGTTATCTAGGAATTATTTGGAGTCCATTCGAGAGCAGAAGAAGATTATCTTTGTTAGGTATTTGAACAAACTTGAAATTGTTCTCTTAAGATGACTAATTATCTTCATGTTATAAAATCTCACGCAAACAACTTGGGGGAAGCTGGGTGTTCCTTAGCCATTTGATCTCTAATTTCTCAAGTATTTTTGGAACTAGATGAAGAATATAACCCTCGAGTTGCTCTAATTCAAGGAAGAGTTGGAATAGCATGGTCAGAGATGCAAGCGGAGCTATTGGTAATTGAAAAGAGACCGTAACTCCAAAATTCTTTAAAAAAAACATTGTGGTCTTTAGTCGTAACACCTTTATAATTATAACAAATATTAGAAATGCAAGCAATGCTCAAAGACAACACAACTACAATGTCAATCTACAAAGGTAACAACAAAATAACAATCGAGGAGAAGGTCGAAATAGAGGCAAGGGCCAATGGAGTTGGTCCAACAACAATTGACTAATATGTCTATGTGTATAAGCAGGGTACTCATGTTTCATCTGTTATCATCGTTTTGATAAACATTTTGTAACTCCTAGTCATAAACAAAACAAAAATCGTAGTGTCAATATACGACTATCTCAGAATCTAGGAACTGCAACAAATTAGCTCCCCCCCCCCCCTCCCCAC
>JAOANK020766680.1:0-10887 GCA_026257165.2 Telfairia occidentalis | reverse complement strand
TCAACACCTATAATTTTATTTCCAATACAACTGGAATCCACAATAATCTACAAAAATATGGATGAAATATAAACCGCTACTTTTTAATTTTGGACCATTCTTTGCAAAGATGAACTATTCTTTTTGTTGAAAAAGACAATGAAAATTGATTTATATAATTCCTAAATCTGAAGCAATTATTTTTTTAATTTTTTTTTAATATTTTCTAAACTATATCTTTAAAAAATAAATATATAAATTTTGAACTTTTTATCTTAATTTATAGTTTGAGTTTTTTTAAAAAAAATCTTAATTGAATTGTTCTAAAACATTTAAAGATTAGACTTTTTTAAAAAAAATATATATCGAGTAGATTTTCCATATCACATTTGAATTTAAATAGGTCTATTTAAAATTGTACTTTTGCTTTTATATGCCAATTGTCCATTTTATTTTATTGTTAGTTTTGAAATATTTTTTTTTTATGAAATCTGTGTTGTAATTATTTACGTATAGTAGGCTGATTCTGAATAACCCCTTTTATATGTAAAATTTTACTCCAAAATGTAATATGTATTTTTTAAAATATCACAACTTAAAAGAAAATTCAAATATATTGCATAAACGTGATTTTTCTCAGTGAATTTTACGATATAAGTTTTAATTTGATTTAAATTAATATATTTTTGTAAGATTTCAAACTTTCTGCTATATTTAAATACACATTTTGTTTACTATTTAGGTAAATGCCTCATTTTTAAATACACATTTTGTTTCAACGTTCTATCAGCCTGAATCCTATTGTTGGGAAGTGGACTAACGGCCCACAAGAAGCTCCAGCCCAATGAGCCCAAAATAATCTCCCCATAACCATGCCACGTGGGCGCACTCTCATACGGACCCGAAACCTGGACAGCTCCTCCAAAGAGATGAGCGAGCGGAAAGGTCGAGGTGCGGGACCATTCTGATACAAGAGTGGCCTTGTTGCCCTTATAGAAGGGAATGAAACCACCTACCAAAGGTATGTGCAATTTAATGTTCTATGCTCACTCTTTCCCCAAATAGTTGTAAGATTCGGAGTACATTGGACAGAGCATCATATCGGTGCAAGTAGATAAGTGAGGACAAAGCCATCTTCTTGAGCTCGACCCAACACACATCTTCCCATGCACTCATTCCCTCACTAGAGATCTATACCAACACCTATAATGAAACTTATACTGTTAAGACTACGTTAAAAAGGCAAAAGCGAACTACGAACATAAACTAAACCAAAATGAAAAGAGAAAAGCTACTAAATTAAAATAACTAAAAATCATTTTTCTCACTCTATTCGTAGCCAAATGAATCTCATTTCATGAGATATAAAAATGACAAAGGCAAATAATGGAAGAAGCAAAGTTTAACAGAACATTCTTAAAAACGGCATCCACATAAGGTGTAAGAAGCTATGCATTTCTAATATGTGCAAGAGGATTATAATCATTTTAGTAGGGCAAGAAACCACACCAAAATTACATATGCCTGCTTAACTCTAACTTAAAACTTTGTTTTTATCATTGGCCTAAAAGAGCTTAAACAACATGCGTCTCACTCGATATTGGAGAGTAAGTAAAAGTATTTTTGGAGAAAGTAAAAAATACCTGTATTTTGTGAGAAAGCACTTGGAGAGCGCTTTTAGCTTCAGTATTGGATTGCATAGTGTTAAAAATTGACATTGCCTGTTATCACAGTAAAAGAGAATTACCTCAGTCACTGTTGTCACCCCTTTGATGTTGCCTCATCACAAAGAAGGTGTGTTGAATACTGTAAAACAATAGCATTTTTAGTGCATTAAGTTATCTCTTTTCTGTCCTTTATTCTTCTCTCTTATTATGACTTGTTATCTTCTGCCACGTGTAGGGTTTCCTTTGTGGTTGTATTGTCTTGCTTAAAACATTGCGTCGTAGTGTGAAAAACTATGTGAAAGATATCATTGCGGAGGGGTTGCCTTCCTCCTCGTTTTTCTCCATATTTTCAGACTTATTTCATGGTATCAGAGAAAAGGTAGGCATACTTTCTTCTTCAATCTTATCAACCTGTTTCATGGCTCAATCTTCTTCTTCTGCTGGGACTGGCTCCGGATCCTCCACTCATTTACCCACGGGATCTCGTGGTCTTAACCCACCACTTGTCAACTTGCAACCCAACCGCAATTTCAATACTCGATCTCCTGCAACACCTAATCCCACACCAACTTCATCCCAAATACAAACCAAAACACAACTATCTTCCTTCCCACTCCTCCCATTTTCACATCAACCCGGCCACAGTTTGGTGCCTTCCAACCCCCTCAGTATAATCCCTTACCGCAACATATCCCTTATATGCCCCAAATAATACCAAATATCTCTCAATCCTTATCCGTCAAACTCAATGACTCCAACTTCCTCTTATGGAAAAACCAACTTCTGAATGTCATTTATGCCTACAGTCTTAAGGGTTTCATTGATCGAACCATCCCTTGTCCACCCCAATACCTCGACAACTCACATAACCAAATCAACCCTGAGTTTTTCATTTGGTAAAAATATAATCATTCTGTTATGTCCCTCATTTACTCCTCTCTTACTGAAGACAAAATGGGTGAGATAATTTTTTTCTCAACTGCTTTAGAAATCTGGGAGTCACTACGAAAAGCTTATGAGTCCACATCCTCAACCTGAGTTCTCAGCCTCAAATCCCAGCTCCAAAAGATTTGTAAGGATGGGTTATCTGTTTCGCAATATCTTGCAAAGTTTAATGATCTGGCCGATAAGTTAGCCTCTATCGGTGAACTCATCTCTCACAGAGACCACATATCTTACATCTTGGAAGGTCTCGGCGCTGAATATAACCCTTTTGTAACGTCCATTCAGAATAGGGGTGACTTACCTGCTCTTGAAGATGTGCGAACTATGCTTCTCAGTTATGAATATAGACTTGAGCGCCAGAACTCTATTGATCAGCTTAATAATATTCAGGCCAACTTGGCAAAGTTTCAATTTAGCCCACCTATTGCCAGCAAACACCCGTCTCAGGGACGTACTTCTTCACTACCAACCTCTCGGAACTCCACATCTCATTCACAATAGGGCATCCTCAGCCTACCTCAGCAACATTCCCCATTATATCAGGGGCGTTGGAATAATCGTTCACAACCTTCTAATAACTCTAGTAAGACACAATGTCAGATTTATGGGAAGTTTGGTCATAGTGCGTTTGTCTACTACCATCGAGCCAACCTTCACTTTCAACCCCATATTCCAGCACAACCACAGGCCTACATTACCCAAGTTAATTCTCTTGCACCCACCCCTTCCCAATCCACCACTTCCTTTACTAACCAATTTCCCAACCCCAATCTTATACCTGGCGATGCATGGTATATGGACTCGGGAGCTACTCACCATGTCACCCCTGATATCAATTCTCTCTCCAGCCCTATCTCCTACAATGGTGCTGAGCAAGTGACAGTGAGTAATGGTAAATCAATTCCTATTTCTCACATTGGTTCCTCTTATTTATCTTCCCATTCATTCCCTATCAAATTATCTCATGTTTTATTCACCCCTGCCATCTCTCATAAATTAATTAGCATATCAAAACTGTATAGAGACAACTTAGCCTCTGTCGAATTTTATCCAACTTATTTTCTTGTGAAGGACCTACTGTCCAAGAGAGTTCTTCTTCGGTGCATCCTTGATGGCGGACTCTACAAACTTCCGTCTCTGACCTCCTCACCACCGGCAAATCGTTCCAATTTTCCTTCTGCTGTTTTTCTGTCAAAATGTGATACCTCTTTATGGCATTTACGCTTGGGTCATACTTCTTTCCCCATTGTTAGACAAATTTTAAAAACATGTAATATTGATTGTTCCACAGTCAATACGTCTAACTTTTGTGTCTCGTGTCAGCAGGCCAAGAGCCATCGTCTTCCATTTTCTCTTAGTCAAAGTCGGTCGTCTAGTCCTTTTGAGCTTGTACACTCTGACTTATGGGGACCTTCCCCGGTAAAATCCGTAAATGGAGCTCGCTATTTTCTTCTATTTATTGATGACTTTACAAGCTTTAGTTGGCTTTATCTTCTCAAAACAAAAGATGAGGTTTTCCCATTATTTATACGTTTTCATGCAATGGTCAAAACTCAATTTTCTTGTAATATTAAGGCTCTCGAATCCGATTGGGGGGGTGAGTTTCGATCTCTATTGTCTTTTCTAATCCCTAATGGAATCCATCATCGTGTCTCTTGTCCTCACACTCCACAGCAGAACGACAAGGTTGAACATAAAAATCGCCATGTTGTTGAGGTCGGTCTCTCCCTTTTGTCTCACTCATCTATTCCTTTGTGGTTGTATTGTCTTGCTTAAAACATTGCGCCATAGTGTGAAAAACTGTGTGAAAAATATCATTGCGGAGGGTTGCCTTCCTCCTCGTTTTTCTCCATATTTTCAGACTTCTTTCAAATACAAGCCAAAGAATCAAATGACTTTGTGGCCGTTAGTGAAGCAATGAACAAGCACCTGAGTTGGGATGCATAAAAAATTTCCTTAACAGGTCAACAGAGTGTAGGATCGTACAGCAATACAATAGGGTTGTTAAAAAAATTAAAACTTTTTCGATCACATTAAACATAAATAATGAAATTAAAATTAATTGAATAAACACCCTAAATTAACAAGAAATATATAACAATTTAGCTATGGAAAATTTACGATTATTCAATTTATTTAATAAAGTAATTTGTCAGTGAAAATTAAAAAGTGTAGAGAGGAGGATTGACACTAGGAATTTTATAGTGGTTTGAAAATTTCTCTTCCACTCTCAAAGACTCTTTGGGTATTTTACTACCGTGACTCTCTTACATGTGAGAACCAAACCGGTCGATTACTCTTTTACAGGCGCAAGAGTAAACCACCAACCTATATGCAGGTTAAGAATCCAACCTGTACCGATCTTTTTGTCAGGTTCAAGATCAAACCACTATCGATCTTTTAACGAGGGTTAAACGATCAAACCATTTTAATTTCTTTTGCGAGTTCAAGATTAAATCGCTCACACAATCTCAATGTACTCTCATACTTTATTACAAAAATCCAATGAATTGATAAAATTCCCACAAAATGAAAAACTCTTACAAGAATAAATATACAATTTGCACTCAATCTCTAAAAAATATCTTTAACAAAATAGAAGAAAATGAAACTTTAAAGATCAGATCAACAATGGACGCTTAGAAGAGAAAATTTTAGCAAGAATTAATTATACTTTTGTGGATGAAGATGCTGAAATTTAAAGATAATTTTGGCCTAAAGAATATCACAACATGGTTTAAATTTGGGTCATTGGATTAAAGGTTAGAAGGAATGAAAGGTGGAGATTAAATGGAGAAATTTTGGAAAAAAATCAGATTTAAAAAGGAATTAAAAAGGCCGCAACGGTAAAAAAAACTTAAAGTCACGCACATAAGAAGTCAGGCGTGTGTGGCTCACGTGCGTGATCGCCTCTTGATTTCTCTTTTTATTTTTTTTTTAAATTTTTACTTAATATCTTTTGGTCATACCTTTTTCATTGGACGTCTGATTTGAGCAATTCAAAATACGTTGAATTAGTATTTTTGAGCTCAACGTTGTAAACGCTTAAAAACACTAAAATTATCAATAAAAATAAAAAAGTCTTTTTTGTCATTAAAACATATGGTACGATTGAAGCTAACATAAAGTTAATACAAAAGACCATAACTGACATCTATCAGTCATCCTCCTCATAGCCGAGGGTTCAATTCCAAATAGATTAGAATGAGCTCTAACTGAGAAGGAGAACGTGAGGTGAGCAAAGCTTGTGTGAGAGTGTGAGAATTCTTGTAGAGAGCGACAATGAGAGTAGTTACTTGATTGGACATTTCTTGAAAAAGCTTGGATGGTCTCTTTGCACAATAGATGTAGACTAATATAATCGAACGACGATAACGCTAGTGTTATCTTATTCTCCTTATTCTTTCTTTATTGTTCTTGATTCATGCTTGCTAATTGATTAATTTGTGATTGACCTAGTTGTTAGCATCGGAAATTTACTAATGGTATCAAAGTCACATATATTTTCTTTGTTCCATGGGTTTTTGATCATTTCTCTATATTTCGTGGAGAAACTTTGTTGCGTTGACAATAACTACACGCTTTGAGATTGATAAATTCAACGGTAAGGTCGTCCATAAAATAGAAAATTATTAGAAGTAGAAGCCATTGAGTCTTATGTCATTTTTTTTAGCCAAAATTGATACCAACATATTGATTTAAAAAAAATCAAAAACCAAATTGGTTCAGTTGTTAATTTTGTCAGTTTCGACTTGCACTTATGAATTAGAATTACTGACAAAATTAAAAGTAGTCTATGATCGTACATATGCTTAACTTAAAGCATCCATATATATCACGTCATAGAAAAAAAGAAGACAACTTTAGACCTAAAAAGGAGGGAAGAATTGCGAACAAAATCATTCCATTCCTTTGGGAGGTAAAAAGTTGGTGAACTAATGTGAGAGACCAAGAAGAAGAAGAAGCTTGGCTAATATTTGTTGTAATTATTTATAGTCTTTACTTCCCTTCCCTTAGCCGTCAATGTACACAATGACCAATATACCAAACCCAACCAAATCAAACTGTTCCTCTTTATAAGTCCCAAACTATATATATATATATATATTATTTAAGGCATTTGTATTTGTTAGGTGAAAACAATAATGATAAATTATACGATTGGTCACCATTTCAAACCCACCTTCTTTTGTTTGCTTTAAAGCCAATCACCGTCTGAAATAAATGACTTTCAAGAAAAATGTATAACCTAAAAAAGGGAAGCAAAACGGCACCTCTTTTTCAATATTATATACATAAAATTTGTTTATTTTTATTACGTCGAATATGAGATTTGAATTGACATGTCCCAGTATAGGTTTCTTTTTAGTTCTTTTTTAGTTCAACCATGGATGAGAATTCAAACCTACTATGTGGGATGGAGATTCGAACCCACGATCGTTTTTTATCGATAAGTTATGTCTTAATCAGTTGAATTATATTTAGGTTGACAACTTAACTAATTCAATTATGCTTAAGTTGACATTCCAATACAAGTTGAACAATATTGAGTATTGTTGCATTATGTTTATGATTATTGAACTTTTTTCAATGAAAAGAATAATAGTTTGCTCTTAAAAAAGATCCATTTTTACTTCTTAACTTGACTATAAGTATCAATTGTTATAAAAAAATTAAAATTTCATCAAATTGTACCTTAAACTTTGATAAATGTTGTAATTTTTACCTCAAACTTGAAAAACTATTACAATATTTACTTTAAACTTGAATAAGTGTTGCAATTTTAATCTTAATTACAAGTTATTGTTTGAGAAATCAGTAAAAAAAAAAATCTTTTTTAATCCTAAACTTGACAAGGTGTATTGATTTTTACCCCAAACTTTAATTTCATTAAATTGCACTTTAAACTTAGATAAGTGTTTCAATTTTTACCTAAAAGTAAAAAAAAAAAAAAAAATCAATTTCTAACCTCTAATAAATTTTTGTTCAAAATCATTGAAAAGTAATTTTACATGCGTTCAATAAATAGAGCTAAAATTTTTTAGATGAAAACGACATTAGAGCTGTTGGGCTGCAATTTATGAATTGGGCAGAGTTATTTAATGATTAATGTTATGTATTGATCAAATTGAATTTTGTACAACTTGATTTTATTGAAATTAGTTAGTTTTTTTTTTCTATTTTATTGGTTTCTTACATTTCTTTTTGTTAAAATTAGTGGCTATACAAAAATTGAACAGAGAGTAAAAGTTATAATACTTATCTAATTCTAAGGTCAATTTGATGAAACTAAAAGTTTAAGATGAAATTTGATAAGAATTGATTTTTCTCCCTTAAAATATATTTTTGTGTGCATTCAAATGAACTATTAAAGCATGTGTCTAGTATAAAATTGATAAGATTTTAGAGAAAAATGACACTAAATTGATTTGTTTCAAAAAAAATAAAATTAACTTAGGAATTTTGGTGGAATTATTTGATTGTCAATTTTGTGCATGATCAAACTTAATTTTGTCCAAAATTTGATTTTTATTAAAATTAATGAATTTTTTTGATATTTTTGCTTTTCATTTTATTGAAATTAGTGAGTAATTTAGTAACTTAAACAAAAAGTAAAAATTATATCAATTATCTAAGTGATGACATTAAAAGAACCCATTTTTATAATTATGCGAGTTAAAGGAGTTTAATCTATAAAATTAAATTTTTATATTATGTAAGAGGTTTATTTGGTGCCAAACCGAGTATACTTCAATTGCTTAAAGCATATCTTCTCCACTAAAATATTATGAGTTCGAATCCTCACCCCACATATTATTCAACTAAAAAAAAGAGGTTTAATTGGCAATATTATTGGGAGGTTGCATTAATTAGTAGCATTATTAGGTTACTTTTTAGCATGTACAAATAAGTTTAATAAACTTAAAACTCTATGAGTTTTAAATTAAGTTGAACACTGATCGGGGCAATTTAAAGCACATTAAGTTTTTTTTTTTTTTTTTAATTTAAGTTCAACCACATCTAAAGGGGACAAGGTTTCACTCGAAGATATATATCTTAATTACTTGATCTATATTCAAGTTGACATTAAAAGACATTAACTCGATACAAAACTGCTTTTTTTTCATCTAATTAAATGGGATTGTTGTATAAAAAAAAAAAAAAAAAGGAAACGAAATAGAAACTAAAATAAGTAATTGAACATATGTAATATAAAAAGTAAGAATATCCATAAATCAGTAATTGCTAAGTTTTGTTAGTGAACCAATATCTAAATTAATCAGCATTTATTCTTGAAATGCAAATTAATTAAAGTAGTTAGAATGAACTGAAACAAGTCTCCTTGACTGCTGAGTCAGTTCAATTCATGAGGATATGATAAGACTTAAAAAAGAGTTAGGGCGTAGCTACTTGCATTAGTGTTAGGGTTTTGAGATTCCCATATATATAAATGCCTCTATAAAAGTAGAAAACCTTTTTATTCAATGTCTTTAAAAGTTCTGATAGCAATAAATTAGGGAAGTTGAACAAACATATGGGTGGTTACATTAATGCTACATCTCAACGAGAAGGATACTCTTGATAGTTGAAAAATTGAAATATTCATTGAATCAGAGACAAATTTCTAAAAAAAAGATATTTCGATTGTTAATGCATGAGAAACTCCGCTTAGTGACGTGAACTGAGTAGTGGATGACCTCAGACGTGAAAGAAGAGGACGAGGTGAGGTGGGGTGGTGAGTACCACACTCCGACACTCAAGTCAGGTAGGCAGAGGAAATAAGTATGGATTACCTTTAAATCTTAGTGCATACCTCTCAATGTTATTTTCTTTAATATTTATACTCGAGCGGACGAGACTCATTTGTGGTGTAATCCTCTAATCAGCCATGATCTGTGGCTATGAGAGGAGTAAATTTTGCCCTTCGCGTCCAATCTGGAGCAATTCTTGGAATCACTCCCGCGCTCCAAGCTCATCCCACCTTGACCGATTAGGTGTTATGTTTCATATTGGCTATGCCTGAGGTGTACTTGTACATGTGGCGTTGCCAGGTTCGTCCACGTGCCTCGACGATTCTAACCCTCATCATCGATTAACAAATATCATTTGAATTTATCTATAGTTTGTTTACTTCATATCTTGAAAATCTTATTCTAATTTGATTTTAAATCATTTAGAAGTAAGAAATAGACTTTGATTTATTTGTATTTAATAAATGTGACTTCTGTATAAAAGAGCAAATAAATAAATCGATGCTCTGTTGGAATGAAAGAAATTTAAAGAATATCCAAGCAGGAGTTAAGAAAGCACTACAAGATTTATCACATTTGCCGACGAATAAAACGTTGTCATATCTCAAAAAAATGTCAGTATTTCATTCTACCGACGCCAAAAATTCGTCGGCAATATTGTCGGGAGAACATAGTCGGGGAAGGTTTTGCCGACGTTTTTAAAGACGTTGGTATATCTATCTTTATCCCGACGTTTTTTAAAAACATCAGGAGATGCCTGTTCCAAAATAATTTAATTAAAACAAAGTTTTACCGATGTTTTTTGAAAACGTCGGCATATACCTGTTTTAGATGACAGACAATTTTCGTCATCCTTTGTAAAATTTAATTAAAAAAATGTTTGTTGCACATGGCTAACCAACAATATTATTTGACACTTATTCTATCGAAGTACCAATCTCCAACTGACACCGCAATCTGTCTCAATAATATTTATAGCATTGGAAACAAACTCAAGCACATATCTCTATTAATCCAATGCTAATTATCTAAAGTCATGCACCAATTTGCATATAAACATATGTTATGTATTGTATGAACTCTCTTAGATTTAGCTTCATAAGTGCCACGTTTTTTAAGAATTTTTTAAGAGGACAAAAGGAAAGAAAGAAAAAAGTGATACAAATAAGAACAAACCTCATTCTTAGTAGTGGAAATGCATGCAAGTCTTGTAGAAACTCTCAAACTCCTCCATTGTAAAAATAAAGAGGTGGAAATGCATGCAAGTCCTGGAGACCCTTCCAACTAGGAGCATAAAGAATTACACCATGAAAACATATAAATTTGGACACAAAATAACAAAACTTTTCTATAGTAGTAGTTGTAGACACTGTATTTTTATTTTTTATTTTTTTATTATTTTTCATTTATTTATTTATTTATTTTATATTCTTATTATTCAATATTTATTCTTATTATTATTATTTATTTTTTAATATTTATTTATTTATTATTATTATTTTTTTTTTTATTTTTTGGTTTTATTTTTATTATTTAAAATTAAT